>CALSCE010010700.1:7009751-7117262 GCA_943593645.1 Bovichtus variegatus
TGTTTGTTTGTTCAAAATAAACTGCAGTGATCAGATGCTACTGCAACCATATAAAATGTGCAGTGTTATGGATACTATGACAGAGAAAATGATCTCATAATAAACCTGCTACACACAGATGTCGCTCTGTGTATCAGCTCAGTGCTGCATTAACGCTTCTTGAACGGTTGGGATGGATTTGAGGAGTCGAAATGTTGTTTACTGTGAACATGAAACAATAACCAACCAAACATTCATTCCCGTCATTTTTTTGCAGCTGCAGTCCCGGTTTTTACTACATGCTCACAGGACGTAAATGCTTACTTTGGCCAGTTAAGCAACACTACAATTTTGTGTCTAAATATGAAATTTAATAATATCATTATGTTCTATAATTCATGTGCTTTCTTTTAATGGCTAGAATACCCTTTACTCCATGCTGGTATCTTGTTGTTAGTATCTTTATGTGACAATATTAAAACACTTTACACAACACTTTATGTTAGATTAGCCCCATTTGTGACCTTAGCCATCTGTGATTTGTTCCCATAGTATTCCCTATGCAACCCTAATAACCAGATATTTAGCAGTGTGTTTCACCTTGAAAAGAGTTGTTTTAATCCCACAGACTGTGTTTCTACAAACAATGTCAGTGCGATCAATGCCTTTGAAGATGAAACCCGCTGTTAGATTAAGGGGTTACCAAGACTAAGAATCTACATCCATGCTAGCAGCTCTGTGAGGCGATGCTTTGAGCTCAATGTTAGCGTCTGGATACTAACATGTTCATCATAGTGACAATACTACCATGATGCTGTTTAGCAGGCATTATGTTTCATCATCTTAGTGTAGCTTGTAAGCATGTTAAACATTTTTTCCATCCAATAGATATTTGACTAAAAACTACAAATGTCAAACTCATGCTGGCGCTATATGAAAAGTCAGTAGGCCTCATCCTTTGGAGATCATGCATGTCTGTACAAAATTACAGCAATCCATCTAATAACTGTTGAGATATTTCAGTCTGGACCAAAGTGGGGAACCCGACGGACCAACCAATAGACACTACGCTAGCATGGCTAAAAAATAATGTTTAGACCCCCCCCACCCCCTCCCGCCCAAGGTTTGTGTAGGGAACATTATGTGACTGAATCATAGAATTATACAGAGTGCTGAGGTCACACATGGGGTTAATGTTAGACTTGATCAGGCCACAACACTGATAATCGTACAAAGCAAGCTGAAGTCATATTTATCAGCACCGCAGCTGGCGACATAGTGGGCACCATGCAGTTAGTTAGAGACGAGACAGTGATGGATGTTAGCTGAGATGACATCAAAATGAGTTTGTGAGTTTTTGACACACAGTCAGAAAGACACAACGAGAGAGATTCCAAGCGTCACAGTCTGGTAAAGTAGCATGTTGCCATTTAGTGACAAAGAAGTGTGGTTCCAGTGGAGGCACAATGATTGACGTCACAGAGAATGAAGCACTAGAGGCACTGACGAGTGAGGACAAGAGGTACCCGGCTGGAGTACAACGCCTTTCCTCTTCCCAAGCCCGCCTGCCTTGCAGTATTGCTGGAATGATGATTCAAGTTCAAAGCCCAGATCTGGCACATACAACAAACAACACAATGTCTACCCCCCTGCAGCTCGGGCAGAGAGAGAATGCAACCAACACCAGCAGTCGTACAAAGTCATGGAACACATTGACAAGGCAGCGACAGACAGTCTACTCCTAGAAACACACTGCCTGTCGGCTTGTTTACACTGCAAGCAACTTGGTTGATGGGTCATTCTGTTGTGACCGATTGTGGCGCGAGATGGTTCGAATGTATTTGTGTAGTGAACTGCAACTACAACATTGTCATCAGGAAACACAATATATGTTTTATTGTATTTGAAAACATTCACAGTCATTTTGTGATACGTATGTTGTTTATTTGTGTGATTTCTGGCTTTCTCCCAATTTGGAACGTCCAACCAGTAGGAGTCACCAGTGCAGCAACGGGGATGAGAAACCTTTTCCTACCTGTGCGCCCTGTATTGTTTTTGTTATAATTTCATAGGTCGGATGCATCCTACACCTATTTTCTTTGGACATTGAGATTAAAGTTGTGGTGAAACAGGGTAGCTTTGAATGTTTGTAATCCACTTCTCATCCATTTTGCACCAGCTATGGAGTTCTGTTCTTCATGACATGTGCGAGAAACAAAGAAGCTAAAAGAAAATCTTCTCTGCTCTTGACATTCACTGACAGAATAATGTGATTTTTTTTTTTTGTAGCTCTGTAACGTATAAATGTGCTTCTGATCGTGTTGCTCACAGTGTGGAAGCAGAGTTAGCATGCAAGGTGCAACATCGAACCAACCACCTGCCAAAAAACAACCCAATAGTCCCATCCCGTCTCCATTGTTGTGTTATAGCCATACAGTAAAAAAAAAAAACACAAGCAGATGTCCATGAAGAGGCTGAGATCCGTGAGACATCCCTCCTCTTACCATTGTCCAGCAAGTAAAAGACTGGACTGCAGTGGCTGGCTCTCAGACTGGCCACAGGCTCTGGCAGGACGCGTGGGTCATTGTGAAGGGAGGTTGGGTAATGAACTGGAATAGGAGATCCAACAGAACAGACACAGACTTTTCAGGGCAACAGGGGAGAGACAAACACAATGGGTGAACTGGGGAAAAAAGAGACTTGCAGGTAACAGGAAGGAAAACAGTTGAAAGGTTATGAAAACAAAAGTATTAGTAAGAAACTGAAACTATTCCACCAGTAATATGATACTCAAACATTTGAACAAAAACAGCACTACTACCACTATTACTATTACTACAACTACTTTTACTACAGCTGATCACCACTACTTCTAACAAAAACAGAATGACTAAAACAATTTGGATTGCAATTGACATCAGAACAGATCATAACAGAAACTTCATCGAGAGCTAACTATGGCAAACCCAAGAGCAGAGTGCCGAAGGTCTTTCCTTTTTGTTTTTCCTGTGCTCATGTTTGTCACCCAGCACCTGAGGCTTTGGCTGAAAAGCTTCTGACGGCAGAACCGTGACTGACTGCAACCAGTGGGAAGTTCACACTGACAGAGGCCTTGCACTGCTGACACGCTGCTGGCGTCACACGGCCAGTGTAGACTTTATTTAAAGTGCCGTTGCTACCCCTACTGCAGCAACTCTAAAACTAAGTCAACATTGTGTTTTTTTAGGTCATTCATATGAGAGAAACAGTAGGTCAATACTTTATCTCTGAGCCCCAACAGTAGCACCAGACCCATACACACATTTCAAATATATTCCAAAATGAAAAGAGCTAATGGTTACATCGCTAACCACACATACATACTTTGTGACTGCTTCAACATCCTCCTCCAGTTTAGCAGAACAATGTTGACTCTTTCTATTACTACTCCATAAATACACACAATGCTGCATTTACAGTAAATACCAGTACATCATCAGCAAACTGGTTGGTTTTGACTTAATTCTATTTGGCATAAGTTTACACAATGATAATCATCAAGGTCGTTGGTGATGGAGACATCCTCACAGTGACACCATCACACAGTTCTTGGTAACCCATCCAATTGTCTCCTACTAGCCTCATCCTAAAAACACAGCCACTGGGGTGACACATCTTTGTGCATTATTGCTACCCATCTTACTGGTCTGAGCACATGAAGCACAGCATTTAAAATGCACCAGGAATAGCCCTGTTGCTCTGACAAAGAAAATTACATGGCAGAGCAAATTAGAATCGAAAGTGTAATGGTTAAAGTAGAAACTTGGTAGTATGATTTTTACAACATTTATGCATCCGGGAAAAGCTCCAACTGTGTATTACTTCAATCCTAGTTTTGGCAATAGTTATAATATTATTGCATATTAGTGTGATACAAAGTGTACAAAGGGACTTTAGCTGTGATTGCATCATTGTGTGTCAAGATATTTAAGCAAAGTCATTCAAATGGAATAATATAATGAGGAAACGTGACACATGAATGTACCTAAATAAATATTGTCTAACTGAAATACAATACACTATTTTTTAAATCTTGATTAACAAAATATAGGGACTTTTTAGGTTTGTCATAACAAATTGTTTGTCCATATAATTTATTAAACATTATACATAAACTGTTTTATGAGTAGCAACATAATTAATAGGTTTTAACTATGTATAATAAATATCAGTGCACAAGCAGGGTTGAGTTAAAAAGCTGTAGAATTAGAATATAAATTTCATCAAGCCACCTTGAGTTGCCTGGAGCTGAGCAGGTGGCACCAGTTCGACACACTGTAAAGTGTCTGCCATCACCTCCTCCCTTTCTCCCCTGACATGCTCACCGCTAAAAATATCCTGGCGGGTCAGGCACCGATCACTGGCATCCCAGCTTGTTAGTCTATATTACAACTGTGCCTGGTCAAGTAAACTTTGCTACAGCCACCTGTGGCATAAAGCCCCCAGAGGAAATGTAACGCATGACCCAAAACCAAAATAACAGACTTCAGGACATAAAAAAGAAGACAATGGGAAGGATGTGGAGGGAGACAGCTTTCAGGCAGGAGAAGGGCCAATTACTGGGCCTAATGACAAAAAGAAGATAGGAAAAGGTTCAGATAAAAGAGAGGGAACGATGTGTGAAGGAGAGGAGAGAGTCGGTTGCAGTCAGTGACACACGAGGTGAATCGGGATGATGGCTGGCTTCCTTAATAAGCTGTCCACAGGCTGTATAGAGCCTAGAACAGACACAATACACCTGGCGTGCCATGGACGGCCAGGCAGCCTCTAATGGCCATAAAAAAAAAGGTGGACATTGATATTCAGCAGGAGGAAACAAACCATGAACTCTTCGCCAATTAAGCAGAGCACAGCTGTGCTTCCTCATTTCCGGCCATAACTAGCTTAAATGTACACTTCGTCACTCACATTAATATTGGACATTTCCATTCAACATTTAATTTCAAGCCGACAAAAACATTCAAGTTAGGTTGCACTGCTATTAACCATTGTTAACATTTCCATCTTGATTGAAACTGTACTCAGATCAATAGAACAGCTCCACACATCTGCCTTTTTTCCCTCTCTGGGTAAGTGAATCAGACACTTGATCACACCGTGTCCTGCTGTGTCTGTGCTTTTCATCCGTCTCCAAAATTCTTTCTTTCTTCCATCTCCCCAATTAGCAAATGACAGGCTTGTGATGGGACAGAATGACCATGACCTAGTCCACATTACAATGCTAAAAGACTCTCTGCCAAGACAGCAAAGAACATCGTGTCCTGGATTTTTGTTATTCTGTTCTTATGCTCTCGGTATGACGGAGTACAAAAGAAAAGACAAAAATGACAAGCTCAAGGCTGAAACAACCAATTTCTGTATCCTGGACTATATTGAGAGAGCAAACCATAGAAGTGCAGTTGCGGAATAAAAAAAAACAAAAAAAAAAAAACATTTAACAACCTAATTCGTGGTGAATTGGTATTCATACTCTCAAATGCTCAAATATACAGTAATAAGTGACTTTGTAGCTCTAACAAGGAAAACATCGAGAAACATCAAGTCAAGTCAGGTCCAGTTTATTAGCATAGCCTGTAATCACTGCTGGTAAAAAAAACTGCCTCAAAGAGATTTAGAGATGCTCAGTTGCTTGTAGCACAGTCCATCACGAGGCAGCTGAATGTTTTGAAAGGCAAAAATCTCAAGACCTGATAGAGTGATTTCTAAAATCGCTGACTCATTGTTGAGTCACACAATTCAGCTTCCTGCGGATACAGTGCTTTGGTCTTTCCATGCTACTGGGCAACAACATGCCTACGCTATACCCACAAATAAGCACTAATTCCAATATTATGGAGGTTTTATATGTCCGTTTGTACAAATTTTGCCCCAGCCTTCAAACGTTTGCCTGCAAGACTGAAGTTCAATACACCACGCTGCTGTTGACTGGTTTTCTGCAGCATAACCAGGCTCTATGTACAAATTACTCTAAACAAAGGTTAGTGCAATGTCCTTTGTACATCTAGGTCCATCTATCTATTTTCAGCTGTTTATCTGGGTAAAGGATTGTGGTAGCAGCAATCAAAGCAACCTGGTCTGGGAATAATCTTGAACAGATTCTTTTTCCAAGCTCCTCATGGATACCTGAGATGCCTGACCCTAAAGGAGAGCTCACACAATCCTCCCTACAGGAACTGCTGGTTAATAGCAGGAAAGCATTGTCCCCCTCACTCTAGGAGGATTTATCTTGGAAATTGTTTTAGGTGAATATAAGTTATTCAAAGGCTTGGACCCATGAGGCCAATGTAGGCACTATCCGACAAAGCGACACGGAGCCAAGTGATCTCATCACCTATAAGTATGGGGGTAAAGCTCTGGAGCGGTGCCAGATGGGAAGTGGGAAACAGCAGTCCCCTTGGTGGCCCGAAACCTGTCAAATAATTTTTTCCGAAGCATATGAAGTGCCTTTGTGCTGGCAAAAATCCTCAACGCTTTTATTCTCTGTATAACACATCAGACTAATTGAATATGTGCACATGGAGGAATGTAACACTGGCTACTGATGTCATAACACAAAGATCAGATTCACAGATTGTTTGTGAGAAAAACACTGATTTCACTATACCTCTGCTTAGTTCAAAGGCATACTATTTTGAGTTCCTAAACATCCTCCACTTACCCTTTAGTATCACATTATTCCAGAACTTGTATTACTTAATTGCGAGTTTCAATGTTTAATATATTCACATTATGTTGGCAGGTTTCATGCTATTTCTGGAGGTTCAAAAAGATACACTTAAATTATTCTTATTTGTCTTGAAAACATCTGTGAAAAGCACAAATTTGCCATTAAGGCAACATTTTAAAAGGTATGTCACAGAGTATGATAGAAATATGTTTTAGACTGAAAAAACAAAAGTATTATAAATGCTGCAGAAGTTTTTATCAACTAGTACATATAAAATACATCACTACTGAATTGAATTGGTTGAAATCGTTTAGAAACTAAAGCCTTGTAAAGCACCCAGAGTCTAGAGGACACAGCATGCCTGCTTGGCACTATCTTAAGCAGAGATTTACACACTTACACATTTTCTCCATTTGACCTTTGAGTTCTGAATTTGCTGAGATAAAGTGTTTTCCCACAACAGATACAAAAGTGCCTGCAGGGAAATGTTCTCATTTCTCTCTCCCTCCATTATGCATTTCTGTTTTTTTTTTTGCCATCACAAACACACTCGTTTAATCTGCTCCGTCTCCAACCACACAAACCTCAACGTACTACAGTATAAACAATATCATAGTTTAAAACCTCAGCTATTGCATTTGACCTTTACTCAGTACCCAGGAACTCTTGTATCGTCTTCTGATCTATGATAAAGAGCCACTACTTATCTCTTGCACCCAACCTGAACTCATTATATATACCATCATACTGTACCTGTGATCCTGAAACCCAAAGCAGGTGACAAGATAATGAATACAACATTAACTACAAATATTTAGGACATTTACATTATATGCTTCATCACACCATTCCCCTCTAAAGAGGCCTGTCTATTTCATTATACATTCTGTAGCATTTAATACAAGTCAAGCACTGCTACACACTAATGTGCCAGCAAATATTTAACTGAAAGCAGTGCACAGGAGGTACTTATAATATATTATGGATGATACAAATAAATAATTAAATCAGCCGTGAGAACTGTTCTGATCTCAGATTTTTAAGCCTTGATTTTATTAAATTCTGCAAGTTACTGCCACATGCTGTCAGTTGTTGTATCAAATGTGTTTTAAGGTAAGCATGTTATTGGGCCGGCTCTCTTTAGCTATCCCTATGCTTTGCTTACTTTATCTTTTACTCTCTGTCTCTCTAAACTGAGGCTACTTTTCTGCTATCCCTTCACAACAGTGGCAGGACATACTCATTCCAAGAGTAGAAGAAAAGTTGGATAAACTAGAAAGTCAAAGAGGCATAAAGAAAGAAGTAGAGCAAATTAGGTATGGGATTTTCAGCACGTCCTGTCATTTTTCAAAACTTTGACTGTAATATGTCCAGACTACAACCGCAAACATGAGTTGCCATTTCAAACAGCTGCCATTCTCCTCAGGTGAAGATGCTCTGGTGATAGGTGAAGTGTCCACAGGCTGCATACTGTAGGTATAGCTCACATTTAAAGACAATAACATCCCAGCAAAGCTTCACAGTGCCAATCACAAAATACATTTCCATACAGGGAAGGTGGACATGGCTGTGTTTGTATGTGTGTGTGTGTGTGTGTGTGTGTGTGTGTGTGTGCAGGTTACCTGAGGTGGGCGACTTGCTTCTCTCCATGTCAATAGACTGCTGATTGTCAGAGAGTTCAGTAAGGCCTGCCACAGCCAATGGCAGCCGTGAGGAAGAAAGGTAGAATACACACAGTCTGTCAGATCATTTTAACCTCGTCAGTCGTACGGATTTAACACAAGTCAACTTGGTTGATGTCAGCCACGCCGAGCCCCGAGGAAGAGCTTAATGTACAGTGCTTCAATCTTCTACAATCTCTGGTTCATCATCTCTGACAAGTTGCATAAACAATTCCTAATATTTAGTTATTATTTGTGAATGTGTCGTTTTATGGGGATTTAAGGTCTTTACTAATATTCCAGAATTTGCGATTAACCTTTTCCCTGCAAATGTTTCTGAGGATTCATTTTATCTTCCAGGAGCAGAGTGGCTAAAACCTGATGTGACCTGCACTACAATCTGCTCAATGTATATTAACTTTAATTTTGAATTCCCAACCAGATTGCATAAAATGTCACAGTGTGTAGTGCAAATCTCATGCTACAGTGGCATATGCAATCAAAATACAAAACAGAAACAAACACAAATTTGATCACATGCACCAAGCACAAGCCAGAATGAGAAGTCATAACTACTTCCTTTATAAAAACCCACAAAAAATGCTAAAGTTTCTAATTCGTGTTCGTTTTAGTCTGAATACAAATGTGGGGCGATTAAGCCGCGTTCATTAGTGCTTCATTAGCAGCCTCACTGAGTCGTCACAGTTCAAAAATGTTTGATTAATTTAATTATTTCTCTCCAGCAAAAGTTTCCAGCAAAACTTCTTAGGGCACATTTCCTTCAACCACTGGCTTTACAACGGATTGAAGACATTTAAACGAGACTCTGATTAAACATTTGTTGTAATATAAAATTAAGAAATCCTTTGTAATCATCGACCAAAAGCACATATTTTTATTTTTACCAGGCCTAGTGGATGACAAGGAAGGCTTTATTCACCCCATTATGCTTCAGTCAAAATATACATCGCATGGATCAAATATTTATTACTGCCCTTAGTTAAAAGACTCGAGGGAGTGGCTCTGCAAAGGACATACCATTGGACATGACTGGAATAGGGCAGTTCTGTTTATATAGCAAAATATAGATAGGAAACAATCACTTCCAATCATCTCTTTGGTTTGTCCCTATGCTTTCAGTCCACATCAGTCCCTATTGCAATCATCTCCATCAACCTTGTTGCCCTAGTATGTTCCACCACAACACTGCCCCACCCCCACCCCCACCTCCCCGCACACAAACACAGAGTCCCCCAGCCTTTAGGAAGGCCCGACTTACTCTGATAGGATGTACGGATCCTTTTCTTTGAATCTGAATAAAAGTTAGACAGGCCACGCATGCAAAACTCTGTCAGGCAGGCCCACATGCCCACACCAGCAGCCACAGAGTCACAGAGAGGAGGAGGAGGAGGGGGGAGGAGGAGGAGGAGGAAGGAGGAGTTAAAAGGATGGTGGGATGGCAGGAATAAAGAGCGTAGGTAGAGATTCAGGGCAGCGAGATGGAAGAGGACAGGAAGGTGGGAAAGAGAAAGAGGTGGTAGAGAGCAGGGTGGGACAAAAGAAAAGGAGAGGAGGAGGAAACAAGGTGAAGAGTAAGGAAATAATGTGATGGTTAAGTGAGAGAGGAAGGATAGATGGAGTTAAGGAATTTAAGGACAGAGGGAAGGGAGGGAAGGAAAAGGGAGGGAGGGGGAGAGAGAAGAACACACAGGCTTAGAGTGGAGAGAGCAAGCAGCAACCGAGTTAGTGTCAGGGGAGGACAGACAAGATATACCCGCTACTGCTGCAACCCCAGAACAGCTGATGTGATCGGTCATTTGCAAAAGAAGTAAACTACTGTGCTAGCAGGCAACATATCATTACTTACAAAGCAGCATCAAAATAAATCTCTCGTTGCATCAAGTAATTGCTTTACATTACATTTTGTTACTTTTTGCCATCGGCCTACAGTCCTAACATGGTATCAATAATGCATTACACTTTAAGAAACACATCTAAAATCATCAATAATTAAGCATCATTTAATGAAATGAATTTGCTAAATTTGATTGACATATATATATAGTATACAAGTACACATATGTGTGGTGACAACGGCTAAAAATGTTTGTGGGAAAGACAGAAAACTATGTTCTAAAAAGTTGGAATACTACAACAAGAGAAGAGGCCAGCAGCCTAAAGATAGTTTAGAAAGTGTCATGTACTTTGCTTGGCCTATTGAGTGTTTTTGTCTTCAGTGTTATATCAATTCCAGCCGAGAAAGTGCTCAAGATCATAACACTGCCACCTGGGGTGGAGAAAAAGGGCACAGTTGCCCGTTTTTATTTTTCTCTTCCGTCTCCAAATTGATTTTAAAGACCCAACGCAGAAAGACTTTTACAAAAGATGAAGTTTGGAACATTAAGTGCTGTGGTAGTCAATAAAAAGCACTCTACCGTAATATTCCCCTTCAAACAAATCCTGAATACCTGTAAAGCATTCTCAGCTATACTTGTGGGAATTATGTAATAAGAGAGCTCAGTATTTTAAATTGCTTCAAGGATCTTAGACATCTAAAATATTAAACCACTGGAGCTGCTATCCCCTTAAATCCAGAGGTTACTATAGGGTCAGATAAGAAAGCTTGTGATTTAGACAATAATTTTACTGTAAATAAGAGCCTTCACAGACCATCACCAGCCAAGATCAGTAGAAGAGAAAAGGGAAGCAGGGGTCAGGAAATACAATGAGACCTCTGTGGCTTTTGACTACAGATCTATGCTCAAGCAAGACTAAAAACAGAAAGGACAGAGAAATCAAATGACAACATGCATATTAATGCCAACGTGGAATGACACGCAGCCTGTTAACATGCACTTCATATCATAGTGCAGATCTGTGACAGGCATACTGAGATGGACGGGTGTTTTTGTGTGAGAGAAAAAGAGCAAAAAGAAGAGAGAAGAAGTAAGGTTGGACTGATTCAGGGTTTTGAATGCTGATGTAGACGCCTTTATATTTAGATTTGACTTGTCGATGGACAGTATTTTGTACAAATAGCATATTTGACCCTTTTTATGTCAACTTACTCCAGAAACTTACATATGTTCGGTGTTTACCAGATATGTTTATGTCTATCATGGTAAAAAAAAAAAACTCTGACACAGTTTTAAACTGTTTGACATCAACACTGAAAACCAGGCAGTGGTGGAAGATCCTTTACTGAAGTAAAAGTAGAGATACTGCAAAGTATCTCTATTTAAGTATCCAGTAGCATCCAAACTTTCAATTAAGTAAACATAGTTCAGTACTACAACAATATACATTAAAAATAAGTTAAAAAGTAAACATACTCTTGGCCCCTATTAAAGTCTAATATTATCATATTGTTGATATTATTTAACCAGTGGTGGAAGCAGTATTCAAATAAGTACAGTAAATGTCCTGCAAGTAAAATCTTAATTAGGAAAAAGTAATGTTTTATCACAAAAAAATTGTCAAAAGTAAAAGTATGAAGCCAAATGGCCCCTTTCAGAATTATGTTATTACATACCCTTTGTCATATTATTGGATTTTTATTACTGACACATTAACAGTGTAACATAAACTTTAATGCTGCAGCTGGTGGAAGTGAAGTTAAACTACCTTATATACGGCTGGCGAGTTAAAACTCAAAAAAGATGAAACATTAATATTTTTGTATGAATATTTTACAAGATTTCTTCAACCTCAGAATTGTTCCTACAATGAATGTACTTTACCGTTACCTTCCACCCTTGGAAATAGGCTAAAAGTTAGAATGATAATAATAAAATATTTCATCGTTGTGTGGAATTTGGTCAAACATGTCCTGAATGTGTAGGGAAAGCACTTAACCTCATCAATTGGTATTGATCAAGTTAAGGGCTTGAGAGCAGTGGTATTTATCAACTATATAGGAAATACGATCAAACCACCTGCATCACTGATTTCAATTTACTCATGAATAGATCATATTTTGCCTGATAGATCAGTCTAACCTCAGAAAAAAAGAAGAGATACAGAGGAAGGAGACAGAAGAAATAGGAAGAAGAAACACTAGTAGAGATAGAGCGAGGACAGGAGAATAGAAAATAGATGATAGTCTGGATGTAACAACAACATTATTGACACATTATTGTGTGGTTGCACAGTGAGTGTTGTGTGATTACGTGCATGTGTGTGTGGGAAGGATCCCAGAGGTGTGTGTGTGTGCTACCTGAGGTGGACTGTCTGTTCCTGCGGGGGGAGCGGGTAAGGCGCTGGTAGGGGTCGGCGGCTCCGTACAGATCCAGTGTCGACATACACAACAGGATGGTTTTCTGCAAGTAGTCCACCACCGCTAGGCCATTACAGTTCCCAAAGGCCAAACTGGACACACACAAACACAGCAAGGAGGCACGTGATCATGCACAAACACACACAGACAAGTTGCGTTTGCATGGAGAAAGAGTGTCATTCAGCTGAGACGTTTTCACTGTTGTCAGATTTAGCATTTCACCAGGTTATTCTCATTGACATTAAAGGTGCTACATGTAGCACTAGCGAACACTGTCAAATTAACTGGGACATGTTGGTGTAATTACTGTAAACAAAATCCCGTCTTTATCTCCACATTGCTATTGCTGTGTTTTTTTTAAATATTAACATCAGATTTCCCATAAGCCCCATCACCACCTGCTACCCCTGGCTGCTCCAGAGCTCCTGGCTTAACTGATAAAGAGAAACTTGTTGGCAGTTCTATCTCTGTGTGTTGTTGTACAAACGCTGTTTCCAGTTGATCAGGCACTGACCAGAATGAGACGATATTCACAGTCTAGTGGTCTTTCAAGCCAGCGATCAGAAAAAAAGCTAAAATAAGGGAGGAAAATACATAAATGTCACTCGAATTTTCCGCTGCGCCAGTCAGTCATCGATGTCCCGTATCAACCAAACAAATGTCTGGTTCACTTTACATTACTGTCACATGGTCAGATGGTTTAGGTCGTGACAGCAACCACACTGTTGTCTCTGATTTGTCAAGTATTTGATGAACTGTTTGTCACGTAGTCTTCGTAAACAACTTTTTCAATAGCACTAACATGATTACGCATTTGAAAACACATCACTCATATTACACTAGAAAACACAAGTGCCAAAGCCTACCCTTAACCAGCCTTTCAGCACAAGTGACACTAAAACACAGCTTGAGCCTTACTACACAAACAGCACAAAAGACATAACCTGGCATCGCGACATTCATAGGTCAAAGCTAAAGCCTGATAAAGAAAAAGAGTTGTTTTAAAGCCTGACATCTGTGTTATTGTTACAATCTACCACTTTGTACTTACAATGTCAGCGAGGTCTCTTCTTGCACTATGCGCATTTCTAAATGATACAAAACGTCTTAGTAAGAATTGGGATAAACAACAGTGAACTTGTCCTTTGGTAAACACATTTGTGCCATGAAGGTGACCAGAGGAGACAGCCTTGGGCCTTTGTGGTGCCTTTAGCAATGTTTAAAGACATTAATGTGGCAGTGCTTTATTGCTTTTAAAATCATTCTCATAGAGCCTTTGTGTAATGTGTTTTTATGTTGCTGTGCACTACTTTGTTGAAGTGTAATGCTTTGTTGTATTACATGCACTAACAGATGTCAATGATGGACAGATATTACATTAAGCTTGCACTCATATAATCATGAGTGCAACATTTACTACTGTAAAGTAAAAATAAAATGTGTGAGTCTGAGAGTGTGTGTGTGTGTGTGTGTGTGTGTGTGTGAGTGTGAGTGTTTTAGGTAGTAGGTTTGAGGGGGAAAAGCAAAAAAGAATGAAACAAAATAAATCAATTTCCACAATTCTATTCAAGCTTTAGAGGAAAGAGGCAAAATATGGCCCTGCCTTGACCCATATAGATCTTTTTTAAAAGAGCTGTGATTTTGGTTTCTGCCAACAGATCTTCCTTTCACAGCAAAAACATACAAGCGGTCTTAAAACACTCTGGGCTCAGGAAGTCCATCAACTTGTCTTCAACACAGACACGACTCATTCTTGAATTTTGAAAGCTGAAAAATATATATATATAAAGATGTCAAGCATTCCTGGAGTCAACATCAGGTATTTTACAAAGTATTACAATTATATGCTTTCTAAAAGGAAAGACAGATATTAGAGAACGAAAGGAGTAATTATGAGGAGTGGCTTGGTACAGGCTCAGGGTTCCAGCATACCATCTTGAAATTAAATTTGTCAAATTCTCACTGCAGGCCTGCAAACACTACAGTGATGAAAGCTCAATGCTGACAATTTCTGGGTCGTAACCCAGCTCTGCCCGTGTGAACACATCAACTTTGATATTGACTGTACTATACTGAAAGCAAAGGTGGTGGTGAATATAGCATTCCATAGTCCCTGACCCCACAGACCAATATCTACTGCACTCCCTCTTCATAAGCCCTCATTATTATTCATAAATAAATAGATAAACACAAACGTAACCAGTTGGTGTTATCTTCAGGTGTGTACTGCTCTCCCTACAGACACACTAATACACACATTCACCATTAAAACGCTGTTCTCCTGTGCCCAGGGTATATTACCTGCTGGCAATAACAGCAACAATACAAACCTGGTATTGCAACCATATACCGGTAATTAACATTTTAAGTATTTCTATAAATACTCCAGAAAACTGAACATATAAAACCTGCCATTTGGAACTACCAATTGCAATTCCTCGGTTACAACTTCAATAAAAATAAATATCTGGTGCTTTGCTAGGTTAAAGCTTTGCCATTTACAGTTGACAATAAAAAATAAATAAAAACCTTTGTGGTCTCTCTGGTGTAATCTCGGTTTTGCTTCCACTATCTGCTTTACTTCATATAATGCCGTGATGACAGCACCATGAAGCTGAAGAATCATGTCAAGTTCAAGCTACCTTTGCATCATTAAAACAATAAAAAGATTTCAGAAGTTTTGTCTGCAATCAATTTGTGCAAAGTTTTGCTGTCCTGAGTGCAGACTAGCAAAGACATGGAATCGATCAGAACTATGCATAAATAATGAAAGAAATGCCTTGCCAACATTCCCAGTCTAGACAGACAAATGAATAGCCAAACCAGACCGGCGGACACAGAGACTGTCCTGCTTCTGGAGACTTACAGGCCATAGGCAGAGTTGATGTCCAGGCTGGTGATCTGTTGTGGAGGTTCTCCATCTACCCACAGCAGCTGGATGACCAGCTCTGCCTGGTAGCCAGGAGGGACCCGAACCATCCGCTCCTTCACCCTGAAACAGACGTAGGGCAGAGTACGGTGTAACATACATACAGTACTTAGTGAGAAAGAGACACACAAAGATGCTTGCTTCCATCATGAAAATTCACTGGAAGAAGTGTCAATAACTAATGGCTAAATGGCGAGTATGCAAGGGAATGCGTTGGGAACTGCAGATTGATGGATAAAACTCCCAACAAATGTATAGAAGCATAGGGTATTGCACATGGCAAAACTCAAATAGGGTGGAGTCTCTGCCA
Organism: Bovichtus variegatus; assembly: GCA_943593645.1. Taxonomy (NCBI): domain Eukaryota; kingdom Metazoa; phylum Chordata; class Actinopteri; order Perciformes; family Bovichtidae; genus Bovichtus; species Bovichtus variegatus. Next base: position 7,025,613 of record CALSCE010010700.1, read on the forward strand.
TCAGGTTAGAATGCAAAATGATGGAGGCTAACCACAGCACTTACTTTGAATCTAGTCAACAAATACATGATGGCGACATGAAAGGTAACTTACCTCATCCACTGACACATACGAAAGGACATTGTAGTACAAACACTAAGGCGCCGTCAGTTTACATATATATTTAAAAAATTTTAGGTATGTTGATCCACTATTTAAGTCACAAGCACGGACAAAAAGTGAAATAAAAACAAATGTAAACAACGGTGCATTCATGTCCGGTGTTTACTGTACGCTGGATCTTATCATTATGAATAATGACTATTTCAGAGGAGGACCATTGTTCTTCAGTTCCAAGTTCAATTGTGAGTTTATTCAATACAAATATTCCGTTTGGTTACAAACGATGAAGACAGAGGGTCTTCATCACCAGCTACCTGTTTCGCCAATATGCCTATAATTGTGCATTACAGTCATTTCTAATAAACAATTCCTGGCACACTGCGAGACCTAATGAGTAATTAAAACAGATGGTTTTTTTTTATTATTTGTTGCAGAGAACATATGATGTGTGTGAGGAGATCTTACTTAAGGCAGGGGATGCTGTCTTTGTTCCCCTCAGGTGTCCTACTGCCGGGGCTAGCTGGGTGTTGGTGGTGGGTTTGGGGTGAGTGGGAGCCGGACTCTGAGAAGCAGGGATTGTTTTCATTGTCCGCTGGAGAGATGACATCCTCCGCCTCACACTGTAGACGCACCTCTAATGACTGAGGGTGACACAGACACAAAGATATGGATTAATCTTCATTAGATCCTCCTCTAAAAGAAACACAAGGCTCAGTTCATAACATATTTCTGAAGACAATTTCAGAGCAGGAGTTTGTAAGAATGACATTGAACCTTACTTACACTCCTTATAACGCACCAGAATAGACAGATAGACAGACAGACAGACAGACATATAGACAGATAGATAGATAGATAGATAGATAGATAGATAGATAGATAGATAGACAGACAGACAGACAGACAGACAGACAGACAGACAGACAGACAGACAGACAGACACTCCTTTTACTTTGATTCTCATCTCACTTACCACTATCTGAGTGTTGGCATCATATTTGCTGAAGCGATACAGGATGATGTGGGCTGAGATGCCAACCACACAGAAGATGCGACTCTGGGGGCACCAGCTGACCATTTGAACAGCAAAGGGGTCTTCCTCCACCAACTCGGCCGCCCTGCCCTCTACTGGCTTTGGCTTCTCAAACGCTTTGGAGGTTTTCAGTTTGTACAGCATCTGTAGTGTGACTGGTTAGAGAAACGGTTAATCTTGGTGAAAATATTGGAAATGCGAAACACTTTAAATGGTAACACGCAAACATTGAGAAAAGTGAACAACTGACGTTGCCAGGGGTGCAAGCATCCCTGCAATGAAGGAATATGTTTCCCAGTGCAAGGTACGATATGATGGTAGTGTTTTTGGACGGCTGTGGTATGAGTGGATAAGCCTTATCAGCTAACTTATCTTATTATTTTGACTAAGTGAAATGGTTCAATGTGTCTGTATTATTATCACGAAAGGTTAGCAGTTACTTGCAAACTAGCATGCCAAGATACAGTTAGGCTGGTATGGTTCGAGCTCTGAGGGTCTGTGTTGTTGGGACAAGCGGGCATCACTAAGCAATACAAATAGATGCATGTAAATGAGTAAAAAGCTGTCAATAAAATTCCTTTGAAAAGATTTTGAGAAAAGCACATGCTGGGTTTTTAGTGTGTAGCCATCTGCGAACACGTCCCTTATTTGTTGTAAAGCATCTCAATGATAATGGTGCTATTAATTTGTTTTGAGCTCAATGCCCATGGCAAATCTGAAATAACTCACCCTGAGATTCATGAAAACATATTGTTTATTCGAGCAAGCTGTGTAACAATGTGAGCAAAATGTATCCCTTCAGTATAGCTCCAAAAGACAGAAAATGGACTAACTTGCAGATGCGTCCCAAAACTTAATTGATCCGTCAGCATGCCTGAACGAAGAGAAAGAATAGTTAGTTTGTCTATCAGGCAAAATTAGGTTGCTTAATTACTCTGAGAATGAAAGAGGAAATTAACGGCACAAATGTAATAAACTGTACAGCTATCTAAGATCTTAAAAATCGGGCAGTGTTGATTACTGATTTTAATTGTTACACTGTGCAGGGCTCGATCGTTGTCTAGAAGCGGACAACACCCAATCCATATGCTTCAGAACAGGTTAACATCCCTGTCAAGCCCTGACAATACAGTAAGACTGCTGGGTTATACAGCACTAAAAACACAAAATATAAATCACAGTCATCTGGTGCTGTCCTTGTGTGAGTGAGGGCTGCATATACTGTAGATTCCCTTTTAAATTGTGATGGGTGTTAATTATACCTTTTTGTCCCCTAACAGCTTGGGCTAATGGTCGCCATGTGTTTGGACTTACAAAGTCTCTCTCTACCGTCGAAATATCTCAGTCAATATTTCTGAATTACCCTGTGATGATGATCTCAGGATAGGTGTTGGAGCCTAACGTCCATGTCCCTCCGGCGACCGGCCACTCCTGACATGGTTACAGGATTGTACAGGACATGATTATTTTTGAAAATCCAATCACGTCATCTATTGCTTTTTTCTCATGTTGGTGAGATTTCATTATATTATAAACCACAGATTTAATTACAAAACCCATAATGATCATGTTGGGGATTTTTGCTTCAGTTTCCAACAACACATGCTTTCATCCTCAAATACAACACTGCACTGATTAAAACGACTCATATGTTAATGATAACCCATAATTTGCTTCAAATTCATAGCAGCAATTATTTTGTAAAGCTGCATTTTTTTATAATTTTTTTTTATTGTGAAGATCTTTCACTTTACAGTAACCTTGAGAGAGCAAAGCGGTGATGTGCACAGGCACACCATTATACAAGCACTTTTATAACTGCAGTGTCTGTCAGAAATGTATAAAGACATCACTCTGAAAACATTACTAAAACGATTATTAAAATTTTCTTTTACTTTTCACTTCCTTAAAAATTGTAAGTATAATTAATTACCAAACAAGTAACTAAAACTGGCAAAAAATAATACAAATACATCACAAAAGGAAGGTAGTCCTCCCTAATATTTTCCCTCTCCAACCTTTTGGCTGTAGCCCGTCTTCTTGTGTTTAGCTCCTATGGAGTAGAGGATGGGGATAATGTCGGGCGGACAGTCTGCAAAATAGGCTGTGCAGGTGACTGGAGACTCATGGATGTCCATGGGGTAAGGATTCTCAAAGACAGGAAAGCTGCAAGATACAGTACGTGCATATGATATGTTATAGCATGTTTTACATGTACACTGTCAATGGAATCAGAAAAATAACTATTACGGTTGAATACTTTATTTACTACTGCATACAAATATGGATTTACAGGTATGGTACTGTGCTAAATGTATAAATTACATTACGGATTCTTAATATTCCTAGATCAGTAAACTTTATGAACGTTAATGTGAAGATACTGTGTTTAAGCCATCAATCTACACCCTTCAACACGATTAGCAGCGAATCAATGAGCTGACAATGTCGACACAATCTTGACAAGTTAAAGGTACATTCAGCCATCAGGAGGTATTTACATTTTTTCTTTAATTAGGTGACATAATTAACTAGGCAACCTAATCTAAATCCTCCCACTCACACTGCAGCACTCACTTATAGTGTTCCCTGGCTTAAGGTGTTAATATGTCACAACTGCACCAAATAAGCACCTTTCACCTTCACTTTCAGTCCTTCCAATAGTCACAAGTTAATTTAACTGGAGTGGTAGAGTTTTCACACTGAGAACAAAGTGACATGTCTGTATTCTCTCTCTTTCTCCCTGAAGTATAGGTTTGAGTGACACAGGTTGGATCTTTAACTCTTTAACTCTTTAATTTTTTTTTTTGACCGTGACAGTGGCTTATGTATGAATGGTATAAGTAGTTTTTATCCCCCCTGTGTGACGTCAGGTGATATCTTCTAATGTTAAAAGTTGACATGTGATGATGGGGCTCGCTCAGTCACAAGCAGCGCAGCAGCTGGAAGGTGTGTTTATATGTTTATATATGTTTATATGTGAAACACATACTTGCTCTGTGTGAGATCCACCACGATTAAGTCCTTCTCCAAAAGCACCACCACTGCGTAAGGCTCCTGGACCTCTGTGAGATACAAAGCCAAACTGAAAGGTTAACGCTTAATCCATATTTATCAGTTACAACCACACATATACATAGACTTTTTAAAAGTGTTTTAGGATAATAATTCATTTATCTACAGCCCTTTTTAAAGCACCCAAGAAATAAATTCAAACCAAATCATAACTCGAGTTTGTGCCTCTAATGTAATCAGCATTTTTACACTAAATTCAAGTCACAGACACAGTCAATGGATATCTTAAGTTGTTTGACAACACTTGCTGCTGTTTTGAAGACATTTACAGATTCCTCAATGCTATTTTCTGAGCAGTAGACAGAATCCTTTATCATCTACGGGACGCACAGATTAGTCTATAAAGACATGTCAAAAAAAAAAAAGCACAAGTTTGACTTGTGGAATTGGGCCTTTTTCATTTGGTTTTGGTTTGTGTATTGATTCTCTTAAAGTCATTTTAACGTAAAGATTCCATTTTCCTCCACTGTATTGTTATGGCAGCAGAAAACAATATGTCAAAACTTAAATACAAAAATAAAACCAAATCTTTCTGCGTCGCTTCAACACTGAGCTGAACCCAGAAAACATGTGACACATTTTTTGTCATTCTCTTTGTATGCACTCACCGTTGTTGTAAGGGGTCTCGCAGAGTGCCATGAACTCTACTATAGGATAGTCCATCTCCAGCACAGTGATGGCCTTGCCGTGCATGATGGTTAACGTTGGCCGCCGCCCTGCCTTGTCATATGAAAGACCCCCAGAGAAGATAACAAAAGGCTCGCTGTTGTGGAGGGAGAACAGGAATTAATTAAATATAAAATAATAATAATAATAAAATATTCAAAAAGATGTAAATGGCTTACAATCTATTTATAAGCCACTTACTATAAGCCACTGACCAAATAAAATAAAAATATACATTTTTATGTATATAATATAACAAAAGTAAATGAAATCTATATGTACGTATAAATGAAATATTGTGTTTAATGATTTTAAACTGTATAATCTATTACAATGTGTATTTTCACTTACCACTCCCCATGAGCACATTCTAAGGGGCTTACAATCATAAAATAATATTTTGCCAAAAACACAACAGCTTATGGCTTCTGTTGGTGGCTTTTTGTTATCAACAAGATCGCTGTCATAAGCAACTTTCTTGTTAATTCACTGCATGATGATTCAAATCATAATTTAGTGTAATCAGGAAACTTCAGGAAACAAGCTTGATCTGAATATTTGCTAAAAATAAAAAAGAAGCGCACACCTGTTCCTCGAGGTCTTGTACTCCACTTTGAGTATAGGTTTACACGACTCCTTTCTCCCATCCTTCTGTATCTTCCCTGAATTAGAGGAAATATCAAAAGAATGGACAACATTTCAAGACAATACCATATCTACTGTAAACATCTTCTCTTAGTTCTACTGAAACTAATTTACACTTTTTTGGCATGTGAGTAATTTGATCAGGTTACTTTCAGTGTAACATTAAAATGGTGTCAGCTCCTTTTATGAGTGACAATTCAATTTACCTAATCATAAACACACTGTAGTACATGTTATTTCAAATACCCACAAGAGTAGAGAACACAAAGGGAAACTGCCACCTGACAAGTTGCTGAAAATTGCAGGAGAACAGTAACAGTAAGTTATATAATGGATGATGGCCTTGAGAAACACAGCACTGCCGGATAAAAAAATAAGAAAACACATTATGAAAGCAGAAAATACTTATAACGATATACAATATTTCATGTATGTTTACATTAGTATTCAACTGTATTTTTTATGAATCTTCTTTACCATTTCATGCTCTTCCCTTTATTTAGCATAATTACCTCCATAAATGCTTTATTCAATGAACGAAATGCAACACTTTAAGCTCACAACCGTTTCCTGCACAGCTGTAATTATAATGTAAGTAATAAGAGCGACTAATATGTCTCTTTATAAAACTCTTAATGGCATAAGTAGTTAAAAAATAGTGTTTTTGTGGGCTGAGTCCTTTGCTGCATGTCTTCCTCTCTCTCCCTCCTTCCCGTCTGTCTGCGGCTGTACTATCTAATAAAGGCAATGTTCCAACTTTCCACTTTGTTTTCCGATTACTGTGTACTGTGTTTCCAGTTCCTCTTTTCAGGGAATGGGAGATCATTATCAGAGTTAGAGCATTACAGAGAATCATTTTTTTTAATCCTGCTTCACATAATAAAATGATTATGCCTTTGATATAAAGAGGAAGTCTCTCAGCTGGAAGGCAGCGGGACCTTGGGTTTTACCTCACGAGCATAGTGCTCTTTCTGAAGAAATTAAAGAAATAAAATCTTTAAAATGGTGAGACTAACTGAAGGGAATACAGCAATTTCAAATATTGCCCTCATGCTAGATCATAGTTAGCACGCTGGCAAGCGAGCGGGGAAGCTCTGGGCGCCGGTAACACTGAGAGAAGACGGAAGAAAGAGGGTAGAACATGGACATCGTTTCCCTTTAATGAAAAAAAATAAACTTTATTGCAGTGGCATTCTGAAGGAAACATAATTTCAGCACAAAAGCCATACGAAATTGGTCAGAGTGGATGTTGGGTGAACAAAGTACAGGACACTGGAGAACAGGGTTTGCGTTCTGCATCCCACATGTTTTTAAGAGAAGGCTGCTTGGTTGACATTGGAGAAAGATCACAGTTTTGGTTCAATATTTATAAAGTCAACATGATTTTAGTCAGCTTTGTAGACACAGCAATCATGCTCTAGTTGCCAGGAATGAAATACGGTAACCATGGGCATTTTGCAGACATATTAAGAATACATCTTTGAAGTTGAAATGAAAAGTTTTGCCATTATGTAACACAATCTGAGCGGCATTACATTTACTACATATACTTTATGTGCAAGTGATTTCAGGAGGTTTTAAGTTGTTCACGCATTGCTTCTCATGCACAAACTCTATCAGGCAGCCAAAGCTCTGGGTAACGGTGACTTATCATCACTGATAAGGCTCAAAGGTACAGGATTACACACCGAAATGTCAAAGCAGGAAAGGACAGAGAAGGGAAAGGGAATAGCAGAAAACTACAATTAAATGGCGAAGCCTCTTGGTTATGCTTTTGATATTGGTCAAACCCATAGCTGTATGAAGACACATAACATGTGCCAGGGTAAGATGCATTTATTGTTACGTTTATGTTTTACTATGTAATCTGTACGGGAGGACAGCTATGAAAGAAAAGTCACATGAAGTCTGAACTCGTCATCTTTTTTAAGTTTTCACAGGTAAATCACCAACTGATGACTAACTACGAGACATGATGACCAACGCAATTACAGTTGATTCCCATCTCACCTCAAGATCATTATAGTTTTATTTTTTCAATTTCTGTGCACATCGTCCATAACCTCTAACTATGTTTTCGTTATCCTATTTTTTTTTTATGTGTTTCAGATGTCTTTCCTCTTAAAATAAATGTCACTGCTCCCTTTCCTGCTCATATCCTGTGTCCTTTCACCTTGTAGCCATCGCTTTCCTCCTTCTTCCCTTCAGGTTACACAGCAGCCCTCATTTACTCATGCAAGCACTAGCTCAAACAACATCAACCTAAAACCTTCAATGCTGTGTTCCATAACCGACTCAAAGTGCATGTTAAAACTAAAGTTACTGAGTATATACAGTACCTCCTACACTGCAAGTTGGATTGACATGGATGGATCCCAGAGCATCATGCTCAGCTGTTCTTGGACTACACATTTGCCCGTAGTAATATGCCATATATTGAACCAATTTGGATTACTTTCTGGTGAAGGCTTTTTGCCTTAACGTTAAAGTCACAATTATAGACACAGTTAAACAATCTGACTCGGATATTCTCTCCTACAGCAACATCATTTTCAAAGTCCATTTTTAAATAATGTTTTATGGTTTCATTTGGAACTAATAAACTATTTTCCAATAATTATATAGACACTCATATCTAACTTTGAACGGTTCATAGACTCACTACCTCCGGTTAGGCTATTATACTCCTATTATACTAAATACAGACATGTTGAACCATTCTGATTCATTAAATCAACCAGAAATAATACTGCTGTTGGTTTATTGTCATGGTAAAAAGAAAAATATAAACGTTTCTGTAAGTATATAATACATAAAGTGATGTATGGATGGATAATTGCTATGGCTAATGGCTTTGCATAGCTGCTGCATTGTGTTGTTTGTGGTAATACAATTATTTGATGTTCTCAGTGGAGCGCTCCTTCAGCTCTGTCCTCCTCGAGCTCAGAGAAAAACATCTTAGCACAACACATAGCACAACCAGTGACAGCAGCATCCAGCAAGCAAAGCACTAAGGCATTTGAATAGGATGGCAAACCACCACAGATGTGACGGTGTGGTGGTGTGATGATTGGGTTGATGCCAGAGTCAGCTCATTTATACATCTTAGAATATATTAAATTCATTTATTAACTACTAGAACAGAGGGTGACTGTTTCATTCCCAGGTGTTGACAAGTTTACTGTTTACTCATTTTCATGTTCTTAGTTCACTTCTCTTCATTCTCAGCTTCCTGTCCTCTTCCTTTCACTGTCGCCCTGTGTGATACCACAAATCGGACAAATATCTTGCACATAAAAAATCTGGTGGCATTTAACCACGTCTTCAGGCCTGTTGCCCTGTTCCTATCATTCTTCGCCCACGTCCTTCCCTCTTGCCTTCCTGTTTTGTGATTTTGCCTTAGATCACAGCCCACAGGAAGTGACTATTCATCACCAGAAATCTGACAAGGTCAGGATACCTCGCCAGTGCACAAACCACCCCGGAGGAGGAGAGAAACCGAAGGAGGACTAGTCAATGGAAGAGCACATAGAATGTCATGTGGCGTGGAAGTCAAAATCAAAATCAGTGTGAAAGCCAAATAGTGGCCATGACAAACATTACTAATCGCATTGACCGTCATTTTCAGATTAGCTTTGTCATGCATTCTGTGCAGACACCTGGCGATGAGCTTGGTTTTAATAATACAGAGTTGGTGGCTGGTAACATTCACATGAAAGCATCTGCCACGTTAGAACACAGGCGAACCATCCCCTTGACTATTAAATAAACCTTTCTGTTACACAAAGCCCTTAACAGTTTACCAACTGTGCAGAAGTTTCATGGTACAGCTGACACATTTTGCACACAGTAATGTCCACACTACAATGTGATGTTATAATTTGCAGAAAATCACTTTGCTTTAAGTTTGAAGGCCTAACTAGTGTTTCATTCTCACATAAAACACAAACATTTGCAATTCTACAAAGCAGAACTTAAACAAACACGAAGTTGGAGTTATTTTCTGCCTACATGTCCTGTAACTGTTTGAAACTCAACCCATAAAAAACCTGAGAAGCATTATTCTACCATAAACACATGAAATCAGAGGTTTATGCTGAAGTAAAGCTCAATTTCCGTCACTGAATTACAGTAACTAACAGTCCAAGGAACCACTTTGGGATTCAGCATGGGATTATAAATGTTCTATTTTGTTAAGTCATTAAAAATAAATAAAAAGTATACTGTGGGTGTGTTCTCACCATGAGGGAAGGTGACCTGGAATGGCTTGGTGGTGTTTCTGAGGTTCCACATCGACAGGCTGCCGTCCGAGTGACTGCACATGAACTGCTTCCCTTCATGATGCCAGCCGGCTGAATGGATGGCCTGTACCGATGAGACAGGGGGAATTGTTTTTTTTTTTAACAAAAACGCCATAAACATTACACAGTATGTCAAAATGTTTGAGATTAGTTTCAGAATCTTTCTTCATTTCAATTAAGAGACAAAGGTAGAACGCTCTCATCCAAATACAGTAACGAGAGAAATGAACTTGACAAGCCACACAAAGCACATCTGCCCGACAACCTGTTGCTCTATCAAGTGCACTCCTAGAAATAAATACTGCGGAAAGGGAGAAACCATAAATGAGGATTCTCTACTGAAAGTAACAAAATGAAAACAAATCTTTGGGGCTTTGATATGATTTATATGTCTGGCTCTGTGGCAGCGCTCTAGCTGCGAAAACTGACTTTCAGACCTGTACTGACAAGCGATGTGCAAGCTGAGACACCTCAGCTAAGTGCAGGTAGAAATGCCATTTTCAAGCCAAAACAACAATAACAAAGCAGTAATGAGGCTCAGAGCAAGAGCTTGCTTTCCTTTCATTGCCCTGCATTGACTGCTTATCCGAACCCGGCACACAATCTGTCAAACAGCCCGGAGTCAACAATCAGACTATTTAAACATGCCTACCTGATGCCCCCCTTTTACTTTCATTTCATTGTTACGTTTTCACACCAACACCCACCACTGTCACAGCCATGTTCCCAAGAGGGATGACTCAGGCCACGGTTGGAGAGGTTATTGGGAGATATGTCACAGAAAACTGAGAAAACAACTGAGATCATTTTCACCACCACATGAGCACACCGGAGGAGTGGGGACCACGTGAGCACTCATTAGCACTTGGAGATGGAGTTTACGCATGGCTTCTATTTCTGACAGACTTTGTGTCTGTAGATCAGTGTTATGAACACAGTCAACACTATGAATATACTTCAGCCATTCGACTGATAGATCACTTTATTTTCCTCTACCATTTAATAAACAATGTTTAATAAACAACAGAAAATGAACTAAACTTGTGTCATTTGGCCAAAGGTATCGTGAACACCATAAGTATGTAGTTAGTGTTCTTGCTGGAGATGATGCCCATCTTTACCATACTTTATATATATATATATATATATAAGTGTATATAGTGTGTTCTTAAGGAGAGCTCTTTCTTCACAGCTTTTCACGTCGAAGGCACAGAGGTTATCAAAGAGGGAATGCTGTCAGGCCATTCACTTTTTTAGCTACCACTGTCCATTTGCATCCTCACTCTAATGTCAAAACTCAACCTCAGAAGATATTTGGCATAACATTGTTCTCAATTAACCTTTCCCAATTTAAACTTGCTGGTGTGGGACAGCTAGCAGTATATGCCTAAATTGCATGTTTTTCTTGGAAAGGAAAGAAAGACGCTTTAACACGCTTGTTTCCAAACCAGGTTAGAGTTCTAGTCGATTCGATTGTATTTATTTAGCACAATATCACAAATTTGCCTCAAGGGACTTTACAGTACAATCTGTACAACATATGACACCCTCTATTATTAGACCCTCAGGCCATCAAAGATTTCAGTTGGAACTGTGTTCTATTCAGCTTCAGTAATACCGGCTATTATTTGTGTTAATTAAAGTATATGTAACATTCACATATTTCCAAAAAGATCATAGCTTGAAGCTTCCATAACTAAGATGAAAAAATATGCTACATACAGTTAGTTTCCTTCACATATTGTAAATGTGTGAACGTGATGCAGTGCTTTTGAAGAATAGAAAAGGTTGCAAAATAGAAAAGCCAAATAAAGTAAAACGCTATAGAGCACGTATAAAGGTTCCCAATTACGCCACTAAGAATAGCTATGATTCAGTACTTCCATCCTTTTGTCTGTGGGATATAACTGCTGTAGTTTTATACGTACTCAGCTGAAGAGATGTGAGACATAATACCATGCTTTGCTGGAGGTGATGCACATGAAACCACATTAATGAATGTGAGCAGGATGTGACTCTTCACAGGAGATGGAACAGTAGATGAGAGACGGCAGCGAATGCAGAGGATAAGTGCCACGAGGTGAAAATGTCTAACGGGGCAAATTGGTTTTGAGGCCTCAGGGGTTAAAAAAAAAAACGAAAATTAAATAACAGTGATGTGTGTGGTTGAGAGTGATTGTGTCTGTCTGTGTCTGTGAATGCAATTGGAATTACTACCTACTGTATACATGGTCATTTTGACCAATTTGAGGCCACTCCATTAAAACAGGGTTATGCTAGATGTAGTTTACACTGTGCACTCTAATTAGGAAGACTGATATAGCTGATAATGGGAAGAACAGGCAATGCATTGCACCGCTGACCTTCTTAGCGCGCTAAAAAACATGAATGTATGAAAGAGTTTTATAATCACTGTAATTACTTTTGTGATTCAGCAGTGCACCACATGTTACGCATTATTTTCTAATTATATAGCTCATCAGCAGTTAATGGCCCTTGATGTTTAATTGAAAATATCTCCTATTTCTATGCTATCACTAACTCTTTTCATTGTAACTAGTACACACCTTGTCAAACGGCAACCTAACAGGGAGAACACCCAAGCGGTAGATCTTAAGACACCAAGAACACTATCTTACTCTTTGTTACGCTCCGCTGCTAACTGGGAGAAATGGCAAAGAGACGTAGTCTGCACCTGTTCGAGCTGACAGTGCTGTGTGAGCTGTCAGAGGCAGCTTGGCCTGGTATGAGCCTGAATCCTCCAATTACGGCTTTGTGTTCAAAAAGCCGTAATTGGTTGGCAGGCAAACGAGCATAGGAATACAGCACTTGATGACAGAGACACCTTGACGACAAAGACACCTTGTATTGGAAATAAGAAAAGTTGACGCTGTTCAAAGATGAAATGTGTCCTCCATTTTGTTGAGATGCAAAGTATTGGCAGATAAACAGGCTCTCTATGTCACTGAATAGGATAAGTGACGGTAGGAAGATGAAAAGATCCGACAGAGGCTTTTAAGGCTCCAGTATGCATACACGCATTTCTTTACTTTTCTATTTAAACTGATCTGTGCTTTTAGTATTACTGGATCTCAGTCTCGTGAAGATAACTGCTGTGCTTTCATTTTGTTTTTACGACTGAATGCATGAATCAGAGCACGATTATGGCCAAAATGATAACCCCTACTATTTTGATCAATATCAAGATTGAGATCATGATTATTCATTGATTTTTAGGGACAACTATGTGTATTGCACTTTCACATTTAAATAAATAGAGCACTGCTTTCACTTCCACTCTGTGCCACATTCCTGCTAATCTCTGAATCAAAGTAAAACTTAAAAATAAGGTTCTTCTTCAACAGAATTCAGTTCATTTTCATTTTGCCCGTCGGCTCCCTGTTGTATATTACTCTTCTACTCTGGACTGCAGCCGCAACATTCAGGAAAGTTTTCTATAAGCGGAGCACACATTTTAAATGTCACTATTTCAGTTGATCTTGTACATTTAATTGTGGGAATCTTGGTTGAGATTAATATTAATTTCATTGTGCAGGCCTATTGTAGGATATTTTGCTCACTAAAAATGGAAGAAGTCCCTGTTTGTCTGTCCTTTGATTTTCTCGAAAACTATTCATGTGATCGACTTCACACTTGGCGGGTGTATTGCTGAGGACCCAAGGAAGTGCAGTGTCGAGTGTGAAGTCGTTTGAATGAGCACTTCTCGAGAAAGCTGCAAGCAGCAAAACCGAAAGCCAAGCAATCGGCCCGTTTCAAACAGGCAAGTTTTGAACGGGCACTGCACTAGTTGTAATAATTACAGGCCCCCAAGACACAAAGTCTAAAAAATCTCACTCTCCTGGAAATAGCAAAGAAATGAAACAGCTCTTTGTTTATCTCCACGGGACATTGGTGTCATAAGAGGTTTGTACATTTTCACTCACTTTAATCATGTAATTTACTGTTCTCTACTCACTCCTCTCAATTTTTCAGCTTCCAGCTTCCTGCTGCTATAACAAGGGATCCCCATAGAGATTTCTAAAATCGAACATAATCTTTACGAATATCATGACCCAAGAAATAGCAAAAGCCACTGAAAATGTCTTTGACGTGAGAGCAACATGGATTAGAAACCTGAAACCTTTTCGCTGCAGTTGTTCTTGATGCAGGAGTGCGTAGTGGAGCTCACCTCATCGTAGCAGATTCTGAAGTCGGCCTTCTTGCCCCGGAGGTCCCATTGAACGATCATACCGCTCTCAAACCCTATAAGCAGCTGCGGAGGGGAGTGACAAGGAAAGGAAAATAAGGAAGTAATAAAAATATGTTTTAAATAGCCTAAAATCAGATCATGAGCACAGCCTACACCAACAGTATCAATGTGATTGACATAATTGCACTCTTTGCTGTAATGTTGGCGAGCAGTATCGCCTGTGGCACCCCAACAAATACTCTTCCTCCTCCTCCTTCTTCCTCTTTTAAGTCTCTAATACTCTTATTCAGACAAAGTTTCACAGTTAGCCTGCTTGTGAGTTTTGTGATCAGTGGGGATTGGGAAGTATGATTTTGAATGCAATTGTACCACTGAGCATAGAGACCATTAGTTCCTCACCTGCATGGGTCTGCTTTCTGCCTGGGATTTACAGAACATGTGCAGGAGATTTCAGGAGTTTTAGAGGTAAGACTTGGGTGGCTAAACAAGGATGTAAATTCATTAAACTATTTCCTGCTGTATTGATGCCAAAATGTCTATTCTTGCAAATCTAACTAATGTTATGCACAAAGTGGAGCAATGACTGATGACTGACATTACTTGTCTTTGTGAGCACTTATCAGATCGGTATATATAATATATTTTAGATTTAAACACACATATAGTTGTTGAATTCATACAGTACACATGCACACAAGTAAATAGAGTATGCAAAACACTTTAATAACACACGCACATGCATTCTCACCCACATTAGTGACACAATTATATACTATAATACACTGTAGATGAAAACAAGCATCCATAGACACGCAGCTCCCATGTGCATTTACAATAAAAAACACACAGACACACACACACGTACACGTACACAGAAAGAAACCCACACACACACACACACACGTACACGTACACACACACGTACACACACACACACACACACAATCTGATCACAGATCAGAGGAGATGGGGAGTGATGTTGGAGGAGCACAGCCTTTAGGAGAGAGTGGAGAAAACAGCTCTCCTGCTGAGAGGAAAGACGGTGTGACATCTCAAATCGTAAGACGGGAAGTAGAACGCAAGTGAGGTAGAGACAAAAAAACTGCCTCTCATGAATTTTGCAAACCTAAAGCTTTACATTAGCAACACCAGCAGTCACGCAGACACCAGGATGTTCTGTTAACAAATGAATGCACATACATATGTAATATATATCCTCAAAGGTATGTTTGTACGTGGATTCAGATCTACTTTAAAATGCAAAGAATATATCTGCAATGTCTTCTCATTTAAACGGAAAACAGCTATTTGCTGCAAAACAAATATTAAGTAATTATGATGCTCTTTTAGTGCACTTGCATTTAGAAGCATAGATGTAATAGATACACGCTCAGCTGCACTAGCAGAGTTTTTCATGCATTGAAATATCATCACAGCGGTTACCATAACTAGGGTACAGTTTATTGTGAAGCATGGATGATTCAAATTAATGTTCTTAGCATCAATTTCTATTCCCTGCTGCCAGGACTTACTTTCTTATCCTTAATTAGGAAGCTGGTACTGCAGGCTATTTACTTATCACAACATGGAGTGAAAATTAAGCACAAAATGCAAAGACTTTGAGTAATATAAACAGATCCAACCCCTCTCTCTGCAAGTTAAAGTTCATACCTTGTTAGTGGTAACATTCTTTTTTCTTTTTTTTAATACCACATGCAGCTCTTCCGTCTTTTCCTGCAGAACGTGATGGCAGTGTGTGACAGCGGCTGTACACCCGTTTTTATGTCTTCACAGCTTGTCAAGTCTGGTTTCACACAGAGGCAGCAAAATCCATTGGGAAAATCAATATAGTCCTCAATGACCTGTCTTTTACAGCTACCTCCACCTAGCACTTTTCCAACCAATTTGATTGCAGGAGCAGCTTGACACTGAAAAACTCAACTCTCCTAAAAGGACAGTACCTGCAGGCCCCTCACATCGTCTGTGTGTATATGTGAAAACAGCAACAATAGGAGAAGTATACTGTATAGATAATAGGTTTCTTTACTTTAGCTAGAAAGAAAGCCAGGCTGAGAGAGTGTGAGGTGACTAATTAGAAAGAAAGAATGGACGATCGAAAGAAGAAATAATGAATATACTGGAAAGGCAGAGGGGAGGTTGGGGGAAAGATACGTGACACAGGAGGAAAAAAGACAGAGATTTAACTAGAGGCAGAGAGAGTGGGAAAGGAGAGAGCACCGGTTGTCTGTGCTGACATCAGACTTGGTGTGTGAGGAGAAGCAGGAGGTGTTGCTGGTGCTTGTCTGCCTACTCACCTTGCCTTCATCCTTTGGGCTGTCACTCAAATGAACCACAGGTCCTGGATGAGTTTTAGTTGATCTGTGACGTGAGGGGAAAAAGAAGAGAGAGGTGAAATAAATTCTGTCTATCTATCCATCTAACATGCTGCTAAGAGGTGTGAAACAAATCGTTTTTGGTGAGTTTTTTGTCGAATTTTAATGAAGTGTGTTTCACAATCCTCCGCTGCTCGAACACATCTCTCAGCTGAAACTACAGGTGTACTACACACACACACACGCAGGCGTCGACGGAAAAGTCAAACTGAACGTGCCACATACATTTTACCAGCGCCTGCAACACAAAAAGATTTGAAAATCACGACCCATCCCTAATTCATTATTGTTACACTAAAAAGTTTCTACTCAAGAATTTGTCATCAAACATAACAGTACATGCATTACAGTACAGTATCATTTTACTTTGTTTAAGGCCACACACAGAGATCATGGAGCTCTGCACAAAGAGCTCCACCCTCCTGCACTCTTGAAACCCAGCAAGAAGAAACCCCTACTGTTTTAAATTATGCAAAGTCAATGCTAATCCTCGCTCTTACTTAAGACGTAAACATCACCACCATGTCACAGTCAAAACATGTTCTAGCTTTTGCTGCTATACTCTCCTGACTAAGAGATAGACATAGCATGTTGCTGGATTATATTTTTCATCGACAAAATCAACACAGAAGATGGGTATTTTGCTGAACTCAGGGAGCCACGTCATCTGTCAATATTGGGATAATGACAAATTACACAAACAGAGAAAGGAAGGGGATGTCGTGGTTTAGTGATGATATGTTCTCCCAACCAGAATCTGCAGCTGTAAAATTAATTTCATTTCCATTGTCCACTGCATCTGAAAGCCTAACAAGGTCACCAGCGTACTTCACTGTAGCAGCCCCAATCATGATCTTTTAGCGCAGTGGCTTGAATGTGAGCTGATCTGGGAAACTGAGGTTAAGTGTGACTGACACGTTCAGATGGGCTCGTTCAGTTATGCCTGCTGCTGGAAGGCGATAAAAACCACAGCAATCTCTCAATACAGCTCTATAAGCCAAGGTATCATCAAACCATTCGCAATACACAGCACCTGTCCAATCACTTAAGTGCCACAATGGGTGAATGCCAAGAGCTAATCTTGCTACACCAGCCATCCAGAACAAAT
This sequence comes from Bovichtus variegatus, assembly GCA_943593645.1. Lineage (NCBI taxonomy): Eukaryota > Metazoa > Chordata > Actinopteri > Perciformes > Bovichtidae > Bovichtus > Bovichtus variegatus. The sequence continues at coordinate 7,043,146 of CALSCE010010700.1, forward strand.
AATGCACTAAACTGAAATACAGTTTCTGATATAACATGCATATGCTCTTTTGACCCCAGCGCTTTTATTGTACATCAACAAATCCACACGACACACACACATGCACGCGCAAACATACTGTACCATGGATGACACAGACTTCTTTTTGAGTTTATTAGTACGAAAATAAGTTATTAAGGAGGAACAGTTCACAGCAGTTATTGAATTTGCTATTGTATGTGGAATGCCATTTCCTTTGGTTGAAGAAAGCCTTCACAATGTGGAGACAAATGCGTGAGCCGAGGACAGCTGCTGACTGACTTAGTGACTCCTGATAAAGTTTGTCTTTCAGCCGACAAGGCCAGCCTTTGAAATGCTCACAAAGGGAATGAGAAGCTTTCATTAAAAAAAAAAAAAGATTAGTTAATGAATAGTGTTTGCCAATGCTGGGTACAGCAACATATTCAGCATATATGCGATTCTGCATATATTGCTGAACATAACTCTTGTTATGAGTCTATATACACTATAGAATTCACTATAATACTTGGACAACGCCTTGTGGTATGATAATACTCTTTAAAAAGGTGTATATTACTTTAATACATACTGTATGTCATCTCTTAAATGTTGACTTCCTGAGAATACAAAATGTATTTGTGCTACTAGGTACTTGTCTTTTAATTTTGATTGTATTCTTCAAACTGGTCTTATGATCAAAAACATTTAAACAATTTGATCTGATTTCTGACCTTGTGGTGTTTAGTCTCCAAGTGTTTTGTGGTGGTGATTGGGATGTTTCATGCAATGAAACGGTCTAAGCAACAAGCAAAGTAAAAAAGGTTGTGCTGGTGAAGTGTTGTGGTTTTAGGGCAGCAAGCTTTATTATTATTCTGTCTCTTCAGAGGTGCAATGGTTACGCCAGTCTAAAAGCTTTCATTCAAAGGTACTATAGTCTCTGTGTTTGTTAGGCAATGAAGTCCCCATCTCAAGAACACTGCCAAAAACACCAACTGTTAAGCAACCCTTCCGGTTGTGACTGTGACTGTGAATGAAACCATGCTCGTTCAATGACAGGGAAAGAAAGAACCCAGGAATGTGTTTTTTTTATATTGAAGTCTTGACTAGGCACAAACACAAATGCAAAGGCACTTTGAGCTCCAGCAGGACCAGCGGAGCCTTGGCAACCCATCAACGTTAGAAAGGGAAAACACGACAGATGAAAGATGAAAAGGAAAGAGACGAGGCAGGAAATAACAAGTCAGCTGCAGGGACATGAAGGACACGAAATGTTTGAATTGTATAGTTAGTGCATTATACTTTAAACTCACATGTATTACATTGTGATGTATCCTGCACGTCTACAATATATGAAACTATCATGGAGGTACACTGAAATGTCAAGGGAAATATCTGTGCAATGACCAAACACATACAAAACATATAGCGTGTGAATGTACATCCAAAAGTGCAGTTTGTGCTTTGTCCTTTCCCCTTTTTTTCCCTACAGTCTGTAACTGCTGGAGAGTCAAACATAAAATTGTTGGTAAAAACGACCAAAAGATTTGCTCTAATCTGTTGATTCTAACACAGATAATATTTGACCAGAATTTCTCCTATTTTTCTGGGACATTGGAATCTTGGACACGTGGACCAGCAGTAAGGGGCGGCTGTGGCTGAGGAGGTGGAGTGTTCGTCCACCGGTCGGGGATTCGATCCCCGGCCTCTGCGGTCAGCATGTCAAAGTGTCCTTGGGCAAGATACTGAACCCCAAATTGCTGCCGATGGCCAACGGTGAGTGTGAGTGAGTGTGCGTGAGTGTGTGTGAGTGGTAATCACTGATGAGCATGTGGCACCTTGTATGACAACATGTCACATGCTGACTCTGTGTGAATGGCCGACATGTGTTGTAAAGCGCTTTGACTGTTCACAAAGATTGGAAAAGTGCCCTATAAATACAGTCCATTTACCATTTAAGTACCCTTTTAGGTATTGAATGTGAAAATTGGCCTTGATTCAATGTCACAGAGAAAAAAAAGCTGCTTTGTTGTCACTAAAGTTAACGTTCCCTTTATATATTTCTGTAGGTAGACCAATGTCCAATAGAGTTTCCTGGTTCTGTGGAGAGCACTGGGAGTCTGCAAGTGTCGTGCTAAGAATCTGTTAAACTTACTGTCTTCAATATTTCATCATTTCGTCATTTCCCCTTTTTTTAAGCAGAGAGGAGAACAAGAAAGGAGTGGAAGGAGTAACATATCTGCAGGGATAATATGGGAGCTGTATGATTTATTTACAATAAACCAAGGTATAGTCACAAAGTTAAACGTATGTGATATTTGGAGCGCACATTTTGAAACATGTAGAAGCATATTCCTTGGCTCAGTAAGATTCCTCAACATCTATTCAGCCCATATCAACCCCTTAACAAGCTTCCTATATTTTTTCTTTGAGCATTTTTCTCTAATGCTATCCTCAGTTTTTATTGTGTGTGTAGTCCTAAAAGATAACTTCCTTTGAAACAACAGCCAACAATAAATCACTATAGCACTTTTTTCTCGCATTTTCCATCCTTTACCAGACCTAATCTGTAATAGAATATATTATTTTATTTAGGGAGAATTTAATTCCCTGCTCTGCCGACTCAATGAATCATAACATTTATTTTAAGGATTGGCAGCACGTCGTTCCAAGACATTTTTCCTGAATAGACAGAGAGAGAAAATGAAATAAGATTGTGCCTTTCAGCTTTGCCTTAACTACGACGCAGATCAGTATATCATCAGAGGATTGATATGTTCTGTCACTATCTCCCTACATCTTTATTTTCCATCTTTCTTTTCTCTCCCTGATGGAAACAGACTAATTCCTAACAGATTTCCTGAAGCCGGACTGAGCACTAACGTGGTTAATATTCCTGCGTGGACCTCGAATGTACCCAGAACAGACTTAGAGGCAAAGCTCTACATACACATGTGAGAAAGAAAAAAAAATGACTATGACATCTGATAATACACTTAACTATAGAGACCAATAAAAAAAATGTGCTTACACTTGCCCCTTAGTAGTGTGGGGTAAAGTCTTGAATAAATCTCATTAGATTACCATCTTACATTTACCTAACAATAGACCAGTATCCTAATACTACATTAGGCCTCATTCAATTCATTACATTTTATGCACTAATTACTATTTTTGTTAAAGTGCTCCCAAAATGTTGTAAATGCCCCCATTCTTTAGACAGTGGGGGCAAACGTTTCCCCAAATATTTTGATGTCCTACACTGGAGCCAATTAACTGCAGTTTTCCTGACTTTGTCTCTATTGGCCTTCAACTCAGAGCCAGTGCCCTAAGTGATCCTTCATTCTTGTAGCAGCAGGTGATTTTCATCCTGCCTGCCACCTCGGTCAGCCCTGGAACTTAAATGGCATAGGCTGGTGAATATGGGGTTTTCCCTCATATGTTGGGAACCATTCATTGTGTACATGCAGTCCACAGCTTCTACAGTTGGGCTATGGCTCTATTTTGTGGATAAGATTTCATTTACATTTTTTATTGAATCAACAGTATTTTCACTGTTTTCTTATCATCTTGACAAAACACCAACAAAAGTGTAAAACCAGGCAGCATTACATTTTTTTCTAAATGTATTCGCAAATGAGTTGTACATTTTTACAAGGCATGGTTGCTGTTGCCATATATTTCTGTTGGCATGTATTTTGGAGCATTTCCTTGCATTTTAAGATGACTACAAAAAACAGGAGACCAGGAGGACACTGCAAGCTCATTGCTTATTTACAGTCTTAATAATCGAAATAGCCAAACATGCCAATGTTGATTACGGTTGACATGATGCCAGGCGTAAACACAATTCTGCTCATCACAGGGATCTATAAACTGAAGTGGGTGTGAGTGTGTACTGGGCTGCGGTGTTTTCCCACTTCTCCTTGCATCACATTTTTTACATCTCCTTCTGGAATGAATTTCTTGAAGATGAAATTGTGCATTATTATGTTACAAGCCCATTTGAATTTCAAAGAGAGCCAAGCCCTCCTGTTTTGGCACACTGGCCCCAGTTGAATTGTTGCTATAACCGATTTTTTTTCAAGGGAGCCTACTTTGGGTTATATTAAATGAATGCATCTGTGAATATCTGAGAACACAAATACACACACCAGTCTAAACACACACCAAATACTGTGTGACTCACACTCGGATGTTTGTACACAGTGGAAAGAGTGGATGAGTTCTCCCTTGCTCTCACAACGTTCCACCGCAGGAAAAACAGTAAGTCCCCCCTCATCCCTATTCATGTTTAGTGGAAAACCTCCGCAGCCAAACTATGAAACTCCCCAGTCGCTCTGTGTGTTGATGAGAGACAATTCATTCTCTACTAGTTCAACTTCCCATGAACTCCACTTCAGAAAAGGTAATTAATATATTATATATACATATGGAATGTAGAGACATCTGTTGTTGAGATGGTAGTGTGCATACCCTCCTTAGTCAGAACAGCAGTTACTTCCATATTCTTACATTAGCGAGTGTGTGCATGCCATCATTTTCTGATGTGATTATGCAGAATCCAAAAAGGTATTTCATTTTCTCATTGATTCATGTATGGTTCTGTGAACACAACTCTACTAATACTTGATTAGTCTTTTGAGCACCTGGCAATGCTGGCTCCTCTTTATTTATTCATCAGCCAGTTAGGTAAATTAGTCAACTGTGCCTTTATAGGCCAGATGACAGTAAAGATCCAATTCCTTCAGTAAATTCGGTTAAATTCGACGCACCAAATAAAGTCTAGAAGAATATTTCCAGGTGTCAAAGATACAAACTGGAATTTAATTTGAAGCAAATTCAAGTTTTGTTAAAAAAAACTGCTCAGACCTGTCTCTTATTGGAAACAACTAATGCTTTTACAATTGTAAAGTGGAGGAATAAAAATCAATCTGATCATATTAGAAGGAAAAATAAAGAAGAATTCACTTTATCTGGTGATATTGCAGTCCACTGCCTTTTGTCTATAGTCACAATAATAGGTATGCTGGGTCTCTTTGTAGCTCTAATGATATACAGTATAACTAGCTGTTAATAGGGTCTTGAACTCTTGCAGTGAGAAGGCAGATAGGAACAGAACAAGCAACAATGTGCATACCCCAGGAAATTGGTTAGTGAAGGTGGAAGGACAAAAAAAATTCTCCGCCTGTGTTAAAATAGACACTACTTCCATAGTGTCAAGTGGGGGTTGAAGGTGCCATATAGTGTGAACTCATAGTTCTTGAAATATATATAGTAAATCAGTATAAATATATACTTAAATAGAATAGCAGAAATTAAATATTGTGCGCAGTCAACAGCAAGTGACTCTGGACACTGTCCTTTATCTGATAATTACCAGGAAACGTATGTATGATGTGATTGATCAATCATTGCCACTTGAATCAGGCGGGTTGTTATGCAGCTCATCTTGTGATCTTTTTATTTATTTATTATACCTCATAAATGTAAAAATAGTATTTTATGACGCAAGGGGAACAGGAGGCCCCACTGCGGGAAACCATTTTATTATATTTTTATTCATATGCAGTAAAATATTATGTGTTCATCATGTAATTACTATTGTAGAACTAACTATTACTTACACATAAAAAATATTTTTATTTCACACACTTTTAGACTGAAGAAAGTTCTGATATGTGGTGAGCAAAGGGGGAAAAAAAGGAATCTCCTCTCTGTTGACTCCGTGGTGAGAAATCAACAAACCAAAATCCCGTTAAAATCCCATCGACTGTCTCAGCTTCCGAAACTTTAGCAATGGTTGGCGGACAGCCCTCCCACACATACACATCAGTGTTATGACTGCTCACTATAGTTTGGGCTGTCACAAGGCAACTAGACGCCTGGTATGAGAGTGACTTGTGACTGACACTGCAGCAGGGGACTTGTCAGGGTAACACCAGAAGAATGAAGCGTAGGTGGGTAAAACCAAGAGAAACAAACGTGGCATACAATGCAACTGAGCACCATTTGTCTTCAAGGCACATGAAGTTGTCAATCTGCAGCGTATGTCAGCTGCACAGTCAACCCTTGCAACAGACAAAAGTGAATGTCAATAAATTAATAAAGGCTTCTGTTGACTGATCAGTAATATGACGCGTGATGCGTTATATAACGTTGTTAACGCGTATTTCCAACTGGGAACATTACCAAAATGGGAGGATAAAGGCTGTTGATACAATGCAATTGTGTTTTTTTTTCTTCATAGTCAGTTTATGACACACTCATCTTAACAGCTCATTCAGTCTTCTGCCAGTTCTTCAAAATGTGTTTTCTCAAAGCTGTAGGAACGTTGATTGATTGGTTCATTTTTGTTTCATATTTTTCATACGTATTCCGTGAAATATCAAATGCATCTTAACATTGACCATAGCTTAGTCTGGCTTTGCTGAGAAAGGTCCAAATGACAGACGGTACGTGGTTCAGTTTGCTATAGCAACAGCACATAGTTAAGATGTTGAGCATGACTGAGGAAGGTTCAATCTTACAAATAACAGCAAGGTCAGTTTGAACTTGTGGCTAAACAGCAACATGTAAATACACATGAGGAATGGGTCTCCCACATTACGAGCACAGAATCAATTCACCAACAATCGATTTTGTGTGTATGTGTGTGTGTGTGTGTGTGTGTGTGTGTGTGTGTGTGTAGGCTGTTTGAAGTGGAGAAAGGGAGGCAGACGATTCCGCGATTATCACAAAATACCCATCAACATTTCCACCCAAAGCTAGAGCAAAAAAAATAAATGTAATCCATGTGAAGAAATTCTCTCACACACACACACAATATCCCTCCTTACATACATACAATCACTGAACATGCGCAGTTAATTTGGAAAAAAAAAAAACTCACCTGTCGTTGAGCTAAAAATGAAATGCCAACAACTAAACCAAGTGTGACTAGCCAATTCATGAACCTGTCGATCAAACATCAAAGCGACGACAGGGTAGAGCCGTATTTGCAAACCTCCAGTGTCTGTGACGAAACATTTCTCAACTGTTTGTTAAGATTTTAACCGTGAAATGAGTTTGACCAGAGTTAAGCTTTCAAAGAGATCTCTGCTCTTGAGACATCAGAAACTGCTTATAAAACAAATTAAGTCGGGGGGGGACCTAAGTTTATCTCGTACATACTCTTTTCCCCACCTCGCCTCTCTCTCCCATTGCAAAAAATGCTGTAAGATTGTATACAAGACCAAGTAAAGCAAGTACGCACGTAAATTGCCAGTGGATATTTATCTAGGCAATTGACTGCCTGACCTACTGCCATTCACACGACCTGGCCAGCATTCTAATTTATCATGATCACATTAAAAATCATCACTGTCATCAGTCACTGTTAGCATTGTTTCTGTCAACTCCAGCATTTGGAGCATGGGCAACTTACAGTTCTATGGCCTTGTTCCACATGATGACGTATCCAGACAGAATGAAGGACTCGATGTTGACGATGTGTGTGTTTCCGCGCTCTGTCCCCACGTACAGCCATTTACTCTGAAAGGGAAGGTGGCAAAACGTGATCCTGGAGAACAAGAAAGAAAGAGGAGAGAGACTGAGCGTTAGAATATGAACAGTCACAAAGGGCTCGATGCTTCGGTTTGTTTAACCAGTGGATGGGAGTGTTTCTATGCAGTATGGTAAAACTATGTATTCTCACACTTTTCTACATTAACACATTGATCTACACTTGTTGCAGCTCACCTCTCTGTATAGTGTGCACCATTCTACTTTCAGACAAGCCAGGTGCATTTCTGCCAATGATTAGGATTGGGTCATTAAATATAGTTTTTGGGGGCAATATGATGCAGTCAACTTTGAATTGAAAAAAAGCGTACTTCTTAAATACAAACATTATGCAACATGGAGGCATTTTGTTGGAATGACACGTTCTTGTTTTGCCGATTTCACAATGTTACAGATCTACACCAATCAATAAATCCAGCAAACAAACTTTGGCTTTGAGGGAGTCATTCAGTGAAACAATTGTTGGACAGCAGACAAAGTGATGAAAACTGCATTTTAGCCATGTTGTCGTCTACTGAGCAATGACGTTAGCATTCCGCAACTTTCAATATGAACAGTACCGTAGACGTCACTAGGTAGACTACCAAAGCCAGTGTTGACGGTAATAACTGCCCTTTTTTGTAGAAGTCGTACTATGACTCATTCGAGGGAGCCATGGCCTGACTCATTCTTAATCAAGGTTGAATATAGCCCTCGGCAGGAAAGTGAAAATCTATTTTCCTCCACATGCAGTGCCTTACGTATAGATATTCTCGCCTACATTCACCCCTCCTGCCCTTTATGGTGCTCTCCGGCTTCTCTGTTGTCATAGAACTTTTGCACTCTGCCTGTAAGCTCACTCTAAGCCATTATAAATAGTTATACAAGGGGCCCTTCAGAACAACTGCCAGAAGTAGAAACCGCAACTTTTTCTGTGTTCTGTAGAATTACACAGTAGCTTGTGGACATATGCACTACAGGCTAAACTGGCTCACTATTTCGTACATGTACTCACTTCTCCTTTGTTCGAAGCTTTAAATAGCATAACATCTTAATTATTATTCAGAGTTCATGCACATTTTGGTCCACGGATTTTCATAACCTAACATTCTGTGATTTTGAATGAAAAAGTATATGTAATTGATTATTGTAAATAATTAATCACATATCAAATTAACACTTTATGTACTTCTGCTGCCCAAAACAATTATTTAAAACAACTTGTAACTAAACACTGAACTACAAAATGTGAATTCAAGATTCAATTTAACTGGGAAACACAGCTCGCTGCATTGAAAATCCATCACCCAGCACTAGTATAAAGTATATAGTATATAGTATATAGTATATATTATATAGTATACCTTAGATCACACAAATGAATGACAGGAAATATAGTTTGATTAAAAGAAAGAAAAGATGTTTCCAACACAGCAGCAGGCTGGTCAACGAACAAGCGTCACGGCAACGCTTTTTCTCGCCTGTGGAGAAAGCAGGGCAGCTCGCCTGACGTCAGCCGGGAGCTCATGCCACCAGTGTGGAGCCAGAACATTCATTGTGCATCGTGTTCTGAGGAAGGTACTACTGTAGCCTACATGACCATACCTGAGAGATGTCTGTTCTAACATTGCATGATTTAAAAAGAACATGCAAAATTACACAGGTTTAAAACTGATATAATGATAAAAACAGTATTTTCCATTATTATGGAAGACCTTTCTTGTTTTTCATGACGGTATAAGCCCTGGTTGTTTCTATTAGCAAATCAAAAATGAATCATCATGTGGCATATAACCAAAATGTTGATTTGATGCAAGGATGCTTAGACCATTATTGCTCTGGCATTAGCAATTTACATCTTTATAATCACCTTAACCATGGAAGAAAGATCAGCACACACCAAGTCACTCCTGTCCATGCTGATCGCCTTGGGGAAGGTGGGTGGGGGGAGGGGGTCATTGGGCTCTAGCCCCACAGCCACCCACCCAGCAAGCGGCAGGATTATTAGATAGAAGACAAATGAGATGGCAGGAAATTTAATAAGGATTTTAGGTGCTTGGGGAGATGACAATATTCAAACTGGCAGGGGGGGGTCTTCTGTCTTTTACAACATGCATTGAGCTAAAGCACGCCATTATTACAATTCTTTTTGTTTGAGGAAGGGACTGACCTTTGTGGATTATTAGGTCTAATTCTAAAGATAAAAAGCAACACATAAGATCTAAACCTCGTCACGAACTTGCTTGTCGTAGGTGCAGTGAACCTCTAATTGTGCTAATTATGTATCACTGTGTAAAAAATGATGTTAGTTTATCATCTAAATTTCTGTAATTCAAGAAATAAATCTGCAGTAACGCGGTGACTCATGACATTTTCCCTGTGGAAAGAAAGTTCCTAAAATGGGGCCTCTTTAGAAAAGCCTCTTAGCACTGATTACCTCCGTTATGAGCTGACCATTTACATAAAATGTCACAGGAAGGATCAAATAAAAAGCATGGGTTTAAGGGACAAATCAATGAAGGAAAAGATGATAAATGACAGGAAGGGGAAGGAGGTAAGTAGTGATTTTGATTCCATAGAGTCGGACCAGGACCATCAATAGGCCTTATAATTATCAATCAAAGAAGACAGGAGGAGATGTGGGTTGAGCCTCCAGCTGACCAGCTGCAAAGCAAATACCCTTAATGAAGTATAAAGATGTAGAGATTAATTGAATTGGTGACATCATCTAGGGAACGGGCCTTGCCATCTGCTCTGCAGGAGACTTCACTTAATGAGACAACAGCTTAATGAATTCTACAAAGACTCCATATACGAGCAAAGAAAAGACACGTTGGATAACTGAAAATCGCAGATGATAATATTAGCTCAAACGCCTCTTTGTGCGGTGCAAAAAAAAACACGACAGTGTCCAATGCGTCGTGTATTGTGGTGTGTATTTTGTTTGGACTGAAAGTCTTCAAATTCTCTGTGACAACAGCATGACAGTGGAGGAGGGGTGGCAGGCACGAGATACTGACAGCTATCACAAAACAATTCTCTACACGGTTTCCAGTGATTCATATGTTATTCTTGGGGAATTATGGGAGGTGTTAGGGTGTTAATTGTCAGATATTCAGTCGAGAGACACAGAGCTAAACGGCAAGTCACTGCCCATCCTCTGACGGATGACTCATGATGCCCTTTTTTCTCCTTTTATCTCAGAGCATGATTCACTGCTTTGCCACTGAGAGCGAGTGCTTCTGCTTCCCACCTCACCGCACCAAAAGACAAGTACAAACCTACTGAAAGGTGTTTTCAACACATTTGATACAAAACATTATTCCGAACCTTCACCTGTGTTTTTGTGTGGGCATGTGCATCACACAGCAATAGATGCCGCTGCTAGGCTATCAATCTAAAACATAAAATCTCAAGCGGACAGTTTTATATGGACGAGTATGAGATGATTTCACAAAGGATTAATGTATTGAGGTTGTTGCAGTAGCAAAAGTAATATGATATATAATATGATCCGGAAAAAACACACCACAAGAAAATGTATTGCCAGCTAAAAGCATTAAAATGGCCATAAAACAAAGTGATAGACAGTAAATGTTTGTAAATGTATGTTATTAGGTGTGTAAATTCTTACACTGGGTTCAGTTCTGTGACTTAAAGGGCTGACAGCTTATGGTCGAGAAAAACGCTTCTTAGTACATTTATTTCTTGGGCAGGAGGGGCTTGTGTGTTTTTCACATTCTTTCTATAATGTTAGTTTACTTTTTCTTTCCTTACCAACTTGCAGAAAGTCCATGGACTCAACAAACTCCTCAGGCCAATTTTGCTTTAAGCTCTGTTGCATTATGAAAGTCCCTCTGGTTGAGTTTTATGTTTAATGTGCTTTTTTTTATAGCAGGACTGAGATTCTGGGGAGAAAAAGCTTTTTCCTCACTTGTGATGGAAAGTGTCTGTAGAGAGAGATCATGTCCTGTGACACTGCCACAGTGTTTGTAATAGCAATCAGGTTGAGTTTGCTATTATATATTATATGTACTCATCAAAGGTTACACTTTAATTAACACCCTGACCCTGCATTTTGCGACGAGAAGAAAGAAACCAAAAATGAAATCCTGCGCTTCATGGGCTTTTTGAATTCACAATATATTCCCAACATATTCAGTCAGATGCAGTCATATTTATGAAATGTCCTTGCCCACGACACAGATGCTACAAGGTGGAAACCAAATTTTAGTTGGAGTGAATAGACTGTTTTTCTTGCAGAAACAGAGAAAATATGAACAGACACAGAAAATATCTCAAACTCAAAATGTGTTATATAAATTCAACTTCAATATGAAACACTTAAGCATTTTCACAAAGTATAGAAAAAGGAATATAGCAATAATTGGGATCATTAGAGTAAAGTTAATGGAATAATTCAAAGTATTTGGTGTTTTGCTGTGAATACATCTTTTCAACTATATTTCCAGTGTATGTGAACATTTCTTCACTCGATTTGTGAAAGAATTCTTTGACTCTCTTACACTCTGGGTAAGTGTTGGGATGGCTTTTCTTTGAAAATAAACTGGGCACAGCCTTAAGTCAAAAGAAACTTCCCTAGTTTAGCATATCATTAATCAAATACTTGAATCCTACTGCTAATAGTTAATGTTCTCTAATAGTGCTGTTCTTTGCCTCACGACTGAGTAAATATCTGCTGTTGTGAAATGTGTAATGAGCAAAACATTCAAACATAATGAGGTGAACAATGCCACATTTTCTGTCAGAGGAATTTTTAAATGTGACATGCAGTCAAATAGGTTATGTACTGTCAGCCTTATTGTCAGCCTTATTGGTCAAGCAGACTAAGCCTTGCCACAGGGATTATAAACCGCGTCCACTAAAATTGAACATGTGATGTTATGGCAAAGAAGCAAGTTAAAGAGCTCTCGCTAGAACTAGTGCAGGTACCCACATTTACTCTAATTTGAACAACCGCTGCCATGACACAGTAGTGCTCCCTTCACCACACACCAATAGCTTGCCATTTTGCCCTGTGGACAGTAATAGTGGACTTTGCATGCGTGATCCGGATAGTTTAACCACTGCAGTGGCCACCCCCAGTGTGAACAACCTGTTTCTGAGAATGTTCAAGCAGGAAATTGAGTATATCGCACCATTTTGCACAACCGAAGGCGTTGTTTTTATCAACTGAGTCCCTTCTGTGTACGGCCAGAAGCCCCAAAGGATTTCCCAAGGAAGAAAGAGGGGAAATGTTTCCAAAACCAAGCATCAGCAACTAGAGGCCATTGTTTGCCATTAAAGTTTAATGGTGGAGAGCAGAGATTTAGTGGTCTCTGCCGGGAAAAAGCAAAGAGCAAAGCCATAGCTTACCACCACCTCCCACAGACTGCTATTCTACAAAAGAGGAGAAGGCACGAGATATTAAACATATATTTAAAATATTATCTACTTATTGTATGGGCCCCTATTTATCAAGTTTCATATCCCTCATCAGGGTTTCCCATTTTACATATCTCCATTATGTTTCACTATGATTATATTTGAACTGTTTTGTGACTAAAACTGAACTGAACTGACTTATACAAAGCAGGAAATAGAAAAGTTGATGGACTGAATGCAGCAGCTGGCTGTGGGTGTGGCTTCGCCTCTTCATACAGAGGATAAGGAAGTATGACAAAGAGATCTAGAAAGAGAGACATGAAAGACATCTTGTCTGCTTTAAGGAAGAGGAGGGGGCTCAGAATTAATGACATTTGACCCAGTTGAGGAAAATGTAAGGATCCAAGAAAGGATTTCCGTCACTCATTCCTGGAAGTGAAGTGAACCATATCATGGCTCCTGGCATTACAAACACCTTTGCAGATGTTGTTCATTTGGCAATTCAGATTCAGCTGCCACAACATCTTGTTAAAATATTCAACCAGCTGGCAAGACTTGGTAGCAAAGTGGTTACGGCACATGCCATATAACTGCAACGGCACCTTTCATAACCTTTTCTCTCTCTCCGTCATTTCAACACTGTCCTCTGTGAAATAAAGGCCAAGATGCAACAACATTTTTTTTATAAAAGTTTATATCAATTCCACAAGCTCTGGCAGTTTGTAGCTACCACGTGACAACTGGATTGTGTGTCTCAAGGTTTTTCTTGGCAACATGTAAGGACATAGTAGATAGATTCAGCTGCCTAATAACCACTGGGACGTCAGCTGTCACAGCCCGTGGTGGTGTTCATGGGGGTGGCTCACAAGACAGAAGGGGTCGCCAGCTGAGACAGTAGCGAGAGCTTCAAGCCAGCGGATCCTCTTTCTCAGGTTTGTCAGACAGGGTGAAAAAGGATCTGAGGCAGAGACAGGACAGAGGAACTGGCCTTGTCCTGTCAACACTCTGCTACACTGTCTTCCAGATTGAACTGATTAAATGTGTCTTCCTGGTGGAAGAGCTCTGGCTGCTGCCGATGCTGCAGCGGAGAGACGGTTCAGCAGCCAGTATACGCTGGGTGGTCCGAGATGTCCTGTGAGTAGGGGTCTTTCTGCAGCACAGACAGAGGGCACTGCCCAGTGGCATCAGTGATTTATTAAAAGAGCTATATGTAACTTATGTTAAATAAGGCATCACTCTTTTGGATCCCTGATTAGAGCTGATGTCAAGGTGTTAAAGATGACTGGATGCACAATACAGTATTATGGCCATTACTGTGTATACATAGGACTTGCGGGTGAGGTTTTGTGGACCTCATCCCTGACTTCCTGTGTAAAATCGTACAAACTGACAGTCACACCCATCTTTCACTGGAGAAAGGCGTGCGCGCATGACGTGTGTGAGGGTGTACCTGAGTGCGCTGATTTGTATGTGTGTGTTTTATCTCGGGGAATTGATTCTTACCTCTCTCTGTTGAATTTGAGTGAATGAAGGACAGCCGGTCGCCTCTGACGGAGATTCCACAAGTGAAGCGTGTCATCTGCACAGGCTGTGACCAGCGCACCCTTGAGGTGAAACAAAAAAAAAAAAAAAGCCAATATCAGTGCTGAATAATTATAGGGACACAGAGGACACTTTAACTTTTTGAATCAACCCAAGTTGTAGTCCTGGTTGATTAGACCGTGAACAAAAACACAAAAGACAATAGCTGTAAGGCACCCAAGACACACAGAAGACCTGGAGATCCAAACATCTACTTGTGCACTAGGGCTAACAATTATTTGCATTATCGATGGAAATTCACGGTTATTTTCTTGATTTATCGATTAGTCGTTTTGTCCATAAGAATATGGAAAAATGTCCATCCTAGTTCCAAACTTGTTCCAAAGTCCAAGTTGATGTATTTAAATGTCTTGTTTTGTCAGTTAAAAAGACAAAGATATTCAGTTTAATATGATATAAAACAGATATAAGCAGGAAATATTGCATTTAGAACAATAGGCAACAGCAAAGAAACAGAAAGAAAAACATTTTTGAGTTGAGGAAAATCGAGAGTTGCTTTAACATTAGTAACTGCATTTGTGACACATTGAGGGTTTTTACTTTATGTTCAAAACTGTTGAATGAACTACAGAATATATAAAAGAGAGACGTGCACATGACAATGAACTGGGTTTAAGAGGAAGTGAATGTGGATGTGTACACTGGAGAGGAATATATGTACGTATACTCCAGTGTCCAGTGTATTCATAATCCAGCTACAAACTGAAAATCAGAACTAAACGCTCCAGGTGTGAGACATCCAGTAAAAATCTTTGTTTACCCCTTTCTTTGTCATTATGCATTACGCAAATCAGAACCTCGAAAAGGTTTGACAAAATTAGGGAGCAGATTTACACAACCTGTCAAAACTAGTGCACCAAAATCAAAGCATTACGCTGTAGAAGGCTACCACACAACCCAAAGTTACTGGGAGAGCATAAGCAACAACTGTATCTATCAATGTTTATTTATGGAGGGACACAAAGAATAAACACTGAATACAGTAATGCCATGTTTACTGTGAAGCCTAACCACCAGAGCAAGACCCAGAAATAAATATGGGTGTGTGTAAAATATGTGTCTGTCACCATTGCAGTTTTGTACAACTTTGTTAAACCCGCCATCCATTTATGAAGACATCAAAACATTGTTAGCCTAACAATTAAAGCTTAAATTCACCCAAATTAGGAATAAATAATAATAAAAAAATTTAAAAAACGGGGTTTCATGTTCAACAAATGACATTACGTTAGACATTTCAACATACACAAATTCATGGTACCCGTCGCTTATAAAGCATGCGTTTGTGTTAAACTACTACAGTATGCCAGCCATTATAATATACGTAGACATCACAATTAATTATAATTAGAGATTATTTTAGACAACTGTTACACTTGTAGATGCAGTATGTTGAAATAATTCATCTCTTGCACTCTGACTGTCTCGGCTTATTGCAAAATCACACAGACATCATAATATAAACTTGGATGAAAACTGTGAGAGGGAAATTATTTTCAAATGATGTCAGCTAGTTTCCTAGTTCTGAGGATTGTAATTACAGTGAAATTCCCAGTGCGGCTTTGCTACGACTGGAGCCCAGGGAGAATTAGCTTTAGATTACAAACTTAATCGTGGGATTAAAGACTTTACAGTGCAGGGGAGGATGAAAACATTCTTCCCAATGATTTCCATATTGGGGAATCTCTCACTCTGTATGGCAACACTATTTGTTGCATAATCTTTCAGTTATTTTAACGTCAATTTAAAACAAGTTTAGAGTAATAATTAAACTGCACGAACACTTTATAATGAGTTGGGCATTCTGTGGACTTTCCGTATGGATGTGAGCGGAAGCATTTCCAGCATCCCCATCTGTTATTCATGTAGAAAACACTAACAGTCAGACAGTAAAAGGATTTAGCATTGTCTGGTAAAAACACTTCATCCGTGACTAATTCCTCTCTTTATCTCACCCCCATCCAAGTTCTAAATATGAATGAATGACCTTCCCTTTTCAGTGCCACCTGCGACTCTTACATCTCACTTAAAAACATGACAGTTAATTCACAAAAGCCTTCTGGCAAAGTGAGCCACAACGCCTTGTTTATGAGTAAATCATAATTGATCTTCCTGAATGTATTCAACAGGAAAGAAATATTTAATGAACATAATTATTTGAGCATTTTCCACCTACTGCCTCATATTTAGTTTGAAGCCCCTCTCTCCGTACATAAAAAGGATGAACTTCTCTTTAGCCGTGTCAGATTTGACTGATGGGGATGTGCTGAAAAGGAAATTAGGGAATTAAAAAGTCTGATACAGGCTTTCATTTAATTTATTTTCTTGTTTTTTTCCTATTACACCTTACTAAGATTTTAATAAATCTCTTTCAGTAACACTGTATTTGTTGTTATAATATAATTGCACCCTGATTAGTTTAAAACAGATTTATTTCGCTGGAATGTTCTTATTCATTTCTTGAATGTCTGCTCCACATTGCCCCTAAAAGAGCATCTTCAGGTAATTTGAAAAATGTATATTTATTTTCATTTCACAGTTCTCAAAGCATGGATTTGAAGATTCTTTCCTACGCTGATGGAGTTTGTTTTTGTCACCTGAAGGAGTGAGAGGAGGTGGAGTAGCAGCTAATGAAAAAAATCATACCAGACGGGGAGAAAAGAGAACGGGAGAGGCAGAGAGACAAGGAGCCGGGTCCATAACTCAAATATTATATAATTATCTTGATGTCTCGATGGCAACACATCAGAGGCGACCAGGCACATCTACAGTACACAGCATGAGTTAAATGACAGTCAGCAGGGCCAAGAGAAAATTGCTCGACAAATTCATCTATAAGACAGCTTTAGGTGCCTTAATGTGGTTTTATGTTTCAATAACGGAGGATTAGTATTCCGGTAAACTGACAAAATTCTCTATCTATAAAGATAGATGTATTTCATATTGCAAACAAAGAGGATGTCCTTAAACACCACAAAGTAAACAGTTATATATGTGTGTACTTCTATATAGATTTGGTTAATTTATCAATATGTCAGCCAGTGTGTGGCCTGATACAAAGTCAATTATTTCCTGTATGAGACATTGAGGTGTTACATGAAACTAAAATGATCAGAGTTCTTTCTAGCTTTTCTAAAAAAAAAAAAAGACAAATAGTGCAGGCAGGGTCCAGCATCTGCCTGACAGCTTTCAATACATGCTATACTGTACGTTAGGGCTGGGCAATTAATCATGTTTTTTTTAACGATTTTGGCTTTCAACGATAGATGACAATATAGTTGAAAACGATTATAGTGCTGCCTTCCATTTTGCAATGATGCTGTTGTTTTGTATGGTGTTATACGTAGCTCCAGCGCAGCCCTTTATTTTACAGTGGAGTGCTTCTGCCCCGCTTGGCGGATGAGGGAAGGCAACTCGGAGTTTTCCGTGTCATCACAATTCATATACTGTATATACACAACCAATGTGTGTAAGATTAGACTAGATCAGATTCATAGATCGAAGCTTTTCATTTTGCTCTCACAGTATACCAGACTGATGCATTTAACTTTAAAATGTTTTTTTCTGCATGATGTTTCCAAAGTCAGCTCGTGTTAGATAATCGTGATCACAATATTGACCAAAGATTATTTGCCCACTGCATGTTGTAGATTTGAAACATACCTGAACATTTTCCTTCAAGTTAAAAAGTAGCAGTTAAGATAATTACGCTCTGTGAATCGTGCATCAGCTGCAGTGAGCTAATTTAGTTCTCCAATCTCAGGTCATTGTGGGTCATATCAAAGGTTAATGAGGTGTGTGTCTGGCTGCCTGGATGTGTTAACACACCTGTTCCATCTGTCCTTCTCCTGCGTCTCCTCTTTGTCCTCTACATCTCTTTACACAAAGAGGAAATACGATTTAACACTGAGTATAAGACAAATGCCAATCTTGAAGATTTTGATTGAAATAAATGTTTAATAAGTCTATAGTAGAATGAGGTAACACAATGGGGATTGCGTTTATGGCCTAATGAAAGCCCTCACATTTGCAGTATTACAAACTGGGAGTGTCTGTGGTAACATTCCTGGGAAAACTCACAAGCTTGTTTATCTTCAGACAAATGAATAATTCTGTTAGAGAGGTGAGAAAGATTGATGGTCTCCGTTTCAAGAATGTTGGAGAAAAAGGGGCTTTACTAATATTATTCAACAGCAAAGTTTCCTGTGCATCTGATTTCTCTGACATTGTTCAAAATAGTATTCAACATACCAGTTAAGAGGAATGGATGCTCCTTAAATAGATTCCCAATACTAGTCACCGTTGCTGTACATCATTAGCAGCACATGGCGAAGTGCTTAGAAAATATAATTTCTTGTCCCCTTCATCAATTCTAAAGCATTAATATCTCAAATGAATTTTGACGTTTGCGTCAGTGTTGTCTGATTGATGTACAGACTGATAAAATCCAACTTTACTAAACAAGTTTTTTGTAACTAGAATCAATTATCTTATCCGTTATGGAGCTTTCCACATATTAAATACAAGACTACGTGTTTTGTTTAGAAACGAGCATCTTTACAGTTTACTGCTCCTGAGGATGCCTCCTTCAATCCAGCTCTCAGCACGGCACAGACATCCTTCTCACCTTTTCCTTATCTAAGCAGTCCCCCCTCTCCACCCACCGCCATCCAACCTCATCCGACACCAAACCTCAGCAGCCCCCTCAGCCTCTTCAGATGTATTATTCATCGGGAAAAATAATGAATTCAGAATAGGCAAACAAACACATTAATTAGCCTATTCATACCAAACATCGACACAGTGACAGAAAAATAAAATTGTAATTATCAAATAGCAAGAGGAAGAGGCTGAAGAGGCTGAAGAGGACGACATGGTACGAGATTATGACTGCATAATAAAACTATTGACAACTCGTGTTGAATTGTGTGAGAGAAGATACATACCCATAACACATGCACAAGCTCGTCATTCACAGGCACCTGCAAGAAGTTGCGTTTTACGTGGGTTCATACACCTAATAAGAATAAGTCATTACACCTCAGGAATGTCAAGAGGCTGGCAACCCAACCATTAGCAGGGCCGCCGACAACCCACACACTGAATCCATGAGAGGGCATTGGTATACAGCCCTGCTATTAGTCACGTTGTCAAACGAGGAGAAGACCTACAGAAGTCACTGTGATGTGTGGTTTGTTAATATAAGAGAGAAAAGTGGGGAGTGTGCAACACAATTCAGAAACCCAAGTAATACATTGCAAAAATAAACATGAAAGTGCAAACATTCATTTGTAAATACCACAAGAAAATATGCACAAACAAAAGTGTGTCAGTGGCACACACACACGCACACACACACGCGCACACACACACACACACACACACTGAGTCAATCTAACACAAGTGCTTTCCAAAGCCACCAATTACACAAGACGCACTTAAACCCCCATACTGTTGTAGCATGCATGCGCCAACCCAGATACACACAGTTGAGATACTCTTACACAAACATGTGGGTGGTGACACACATACTTAGACCCACACACATACCCATACACGCATACAAAGGCAATACCTGTCACACAAGCACAAAACTACCCCTCTTCAGGCCCAGCCACCTCCATTTGCCTCAGACACATCACAAGTAGGCCAATGAGTGATTGAGAGGTGGGCTGAAAGAGCAAGTGGGCTTGAGAAGAAATAGAGTGGGCAAAGAAAAAGAGCTGAAAGAGGCAAGTAGAGCACGTAGATTACAGCAGAATAAAGGAAAAACAAGAGAGAGAAACAGCTTTGTGTCCAACACCCGTTTGACTCGGCTTCTGCTCATTCATTTACAAGAGGACCCTTTTTTTCCTATAATACGCCGACAGTATTTTGTTAGCAAACAGTCTGTAGAAAAACGAGCACTGAGGGAAAATGTTTTTAATTAGCAGAGAGGAAAACAATCAATGTCCTTGAGTAAGTCATGATCACATGGCCATGATCCTGTAATTTAAATAATTCATCACTTAGTGTTTCATCTCCTGCCGTTCCCTATCAACAGAAATATGTTTGTGCCCAGGTACATCGTCACCTCCACATGGAACAATCGAGGGTTAATAAGTGTTTTAGAAAAAAGTTATAAGCACACTTCTCATGAGTAGCAATTAAATCAATTCAAGTCAATCAATTGAATTTTAAATAAATGAAAGAAAAATAGCAATGGTGGAAAATTAAATGAATCGTTTATGCAGACAAAGAATGGTTTGAGTCCGCTTATAGCTCCATGAATTACACATCATCTGAAGTGGGTTCACATTCAAGAGGAAGGTCCCTTCTGCCTAATAAGAGATGCTGTATGCGTTTGCCAGTTGATCAAATGTATTTCTTCTGATTTATCAAACTAAAAATTTAAAAATTCATTTATAGCACAAATATTTCACTCCATTATCCAATCAATTAATTCAACTCCAATGTCAACCAGAAACTGTACAACAACAAGAAAAAAGAGAAATGGGTCATACTATGGCATTGGTTAATTCTTCCTTCCAATAAGAAGCTACATTAAATACCCAAAAGGGCATCTCAAGAAGAAGACATTTGGATCTAGGGAGTGGACATGTTGCTGGTCACATGTGGCTATGATAGTGACTTCAGGCCTCCATAGTGTGACAAGAGCAGCTTTTAAAAGATCACAGCTTAAAGAAAGCATTGTAATGGAGTCAGGCTTACCTCATTGATAAGGAACTGCAGTTGAAGAACAGCTGCTCCGCTTTCATGCTGGCAGTAGCAGTCCACTCCGGGTCGTCCCAGTCTGATGACATCACAAAGTCAAGGACAGCACAACAAAGTGGAAGGCAAACGGTACATATTTATGTTTCAGTGATTGTGGTGTATTATAAGTTTGAGAGACAACATCTAATTAACACCTTAAGTACACTACTCTTTGATGGATACACTTAATACACTACACATAATCAGTTGAACAACTTGAAAAAAAACACACATATATATATATATATATATATACATATACATATATGCATATATACATATACATATATATACATACTATATATATATTATATAAATATATATATATATATATATATAAAAAGAAATAAAATAGAGTGGTAGTTCAGTGGTCTAGTAGTCAGGCTTTGAAATAGAGCATTGTTAGTTCAATACCAGGCTCCCACCATTGTGCTCCTGTGCAAGGCACTTAATCCTGAGTTCCTCCAGGGGTACTTTCCCTGTAGTTAGTCAATGACCTGTAATGTAATATTATAATGTAACATATATATACACACATATATATATTATGTTGTAGGTTCTATGAGAATGTACCTGCACTAACTGTGGTTGCACAGAAGCTGCTCGTGCCACTGGCGTATAGGCATGTATAGGCATGCAAGTAATGCAATTTCAAATCCGGTTATGAAGGATGACTGGATTTGAAAAAGGTGCATTGCGATGCTTGATGATTGCTGACATACCCCCTACTGTGCCTCTTCTCCCACCTCAGGGAAGTCACGATCACAGTGAAACATGATTGGTGCATAGGTGAGGAGCAAGACATGTGTGCATCTGGCTTTGTACTGCAAAGACTCTGCTCTAGGTCCAGAAAAATGCTATTTTGCTTAATTTCATCCAATTGTCAGAAATAGCCATCTTTCAATTTGCCACTGTAAGTATTTTTAATTTCATTCATTATAACATGATGCTCTGATTGTAGAAGTGTTTCTATTTTTTCCTCCTCATTTATTTTAATGAATAAATATATGAAAGATCTCTCGGTGGAACGCAACACAAAACAACAAAACAACAAAACAACAGCACCACAAACTACAACCTCCAAAGTGATCTGGAGGTTGTCGTGAAATAGGTTCAACAAAAACATAACATTGCAACATCATAAAGGTAGGATTTATTGCAGGACTGTTGTATTACTACTTTAGTTTTGGCAAAGTATAAACAAGCTGAATTATTTTAAGGCAAATCATTTAGTAACGGAGCAGATCATATTTTAATACCAGGCCTAATCCTGTTTCTAACCAAAAAAAAATGCAAATATTAGATGTAAAAGAGTATTACTGGCTCATTAAACTTAACAGAAACTGTCAATCTGTAAATGCAAGTTGCTGGTCTTGCACGTTGACAAGAGCAGAGAGGTTCCAATAGGTTTTCTAGATGACAAATAAGTACTGCAAGTTCATTTATAATATCTTTCCAGAGCAAGCATCAGGATGTGCTTCACAAGTCAATAAAAAACGGAGCACAAGACCAACAAATAACACAACAGTACAAAACATACAGTGCATCAGACAAGACACGTCTGTGCAAGATGTTCCACTGGTAGCATACCTCCGGCTTGCTTGTGCTATCCAACAAACACAACCTGAGGCTGCTTTTAAAATGTTTGAATAGCAACATGGACCAACTGGGCTGAAGTATGTCCATGCATATAAACTAACAATATGAATACTAATCATACTGCGCCATCCCAAAAAAAAAACAATAGATGGCAATTAAAACATTGGTTCATTTTGTTATTGCATGTGTTGCATTTTGCCAGTGTTTTTTTCTTGCAGTTTCAGTTTTTACCTCCTTAGTAAGTAAAGACTGGTTGATTGGTTTTATTTATGGATTATCAGACAAAGAAACAAAAGTATCCAAAGGATAACATGTTAAAGAGCATACACGTATTTCCAACATAGTGCCAAGATGTTAGAAGACAAAGAAAACACAATGAAGCACAAGAAATTTAACATGAAAAACTCCATAAAACTCATTGTTATCTGAGAAGACAAATATTGATGAGCATACGCATTGATAAAAGTGCACGTAGTGATTTAGTTGCTGTTGTTCTACCCTGAGCTGTACTGGCAGCAGTCCTACCCTTCTGAATTCATTACTGTCAACATCAATTTGAGGGGATGCAGTTCATAAATACAGAATAATATTATTTTGTATCACCTGCAGTTTGTTCCTAAGTTTAGCTGTCAAACCACTGTACCAAGCAGAACATGCATAATCGAAATGACAGTCTATCAATGATGACACGGGAATTTTCCTAACAGAAAAGTCGAAATGCATTGTTCTACAAATAGGAACTTCAGTTTGACAGAGTGACTGTCATAATATTGTTCCTTAATATGAGACAATTGTCTGAGAAACAATTTCAGCTCCATTACAAGAAACATTCACATATTCGTCTCGACATCTTATTCTTAGTTCCAAACAGGATTGACTCGGTTTTACCCAAATGTATTGAAAGCGTGTTATCGATGAGCCACTCTTACACTTTCTAATTCATTACTGCGAGTGTTTTCAATCTCACTGACATCATTCCCAGATACCAGTAGAACGCATGATCATCAACATACAACAAAAGCTTGCATTTCACAGCCGCTGCCGTATCATTTTTATAATGAATTATTCATTTCCCAATGTGTACTAAACAACCCATCTTAACATTGTACCCATGCTCAAGAATACAGTATTTACTGAAGGTGGCAGTTTGGTTAGAAAACAGGTCGTTACTAGAGGAAGTAAAATCCCCAGCACATCCTTCAAAGCAGGTGGAAATCAGCAGGAAGGGGATATGACACAACAAGAAAACAGAGCCAGTTGGATCTGGTACAGTAGCAGTTATTTAATCACTACATGTTTAGAATTCACAATGTTGCCAACGTAGCTCGAGGTACAGCGCAGAACCACATATGACCAGTCCAGCAATGATCAAAATGATCCCATTATGTCTCGCAAATTGCCAACTTTGTTATTCTCGTAAAGCACATTACACCTTTAAATTAAAATATATGCTTAGATATTAGCGTACATATTTTATTCCTAAGTACTACTTTTTTCTAGTTATTCAAGCAGTATCTACTCACATGGCAATTACCCTTTTTGTCTTCACGCATTAGGGAGGCAGGCTTTTACTTTATCTACCTTTATCTAGATCGCTTACCTCAATATCTCATCATTTAATGTACTATAATATTTTTTATGCTCCGTGTTGTGATTACGAAACATGAAATGTGTTCCAAAACAAAACGTACGATGCCCTAGCAGTTTCCCTTCAGGGATTTATGTCCACCTCACTTGGCATCAATGGCTACCCACACCTTGCAAACAGCTCAGGGCGAGGGGATTGTGTAACATTTATGAGCCACAATCAGATATTTCAGTTCAGTTGTCTGACAATGCAGAAAAAACTGTCAAAAAGAACAAATTGTATGTTCTGTTTCGATGAAACACAATATGAGTAATCATAGAGAGTAGGCTACCAGAAAGAAGACTTAACCTGCCGCGGAGTAACCGGGCTGAGAGGAGGAGGAAGAAAAAGAGATTGAGTTGCTCTCCTGTAGTTCTGGATTTTCAGTCTGGACACAGATGTTTGGAAGCAAGATGTTTTCACATACAGTGTTTTCAGATCCATCTATCTTAATGAGGACAGGATATCTGTTTGCAAATCCTCTGAGAGAGATTACAAAGGCGGTGATTTGTTTCAAATATGTATGCACTACTCACTAATTAGAAAAGCATTATTACGAAATATTAAAAACACACAGCATAAAGCTAGATTCCACGCAAACAAGCTGTGTTCAGTAATGTTTTGCGTATTGCAGATATGCTAGAGAACTCAATCAGAAACCCAACAGATTGATAGTATGCAGAGTGAGCACATCTCATTTCAGTTTCACAATGTACTCTGAAAGCAACATTGCGGAAACATCCAGACAGTCTTGCTAGACTGACTTATCATATCTACAACAGCAGCAGCAGCCGCAGCAGCAGCAGCCATGCACTCTGATATACAGTATATGGTGAATTGAACAGATCTCAGGTGCACTGAGGAGGAAAGACTCGAGACAGCTCATGACCTTAGCAAAAGTTCTGTTTCGGTCTTGTTTCAAAAAAAATCTTAGTAGAAGTATTTTTTTATGGCTGCACTTGTTTTACACTGAATACCTATTCTGGGTGCATTCTGGATTGGCTCAGTATTACATGCAACAGTAGATCTAATACTGTATACGAGTTATAGATTTTATATTTACAATATACTGCAGAATATAACCATCACTGATAACTTTATCATGTCATGATTTTCAATACATTTAAAATACATATTTGAAAATGCACAAAATCTGTTATTTCGTAATCCTGTATACTTTTTAATACATTCTTCAAGTAAACTAACATTTTATTGGCATGTATTGTAAAATATAGGTGGAATTCATAGATGTGCCTGAATGTATTTTTCATAATATTACACTATATTTTTAAATGTTTGTTCCGCAGGTGAAACAGGTTTTATTTAGTGTCCAGTGCCACACAGTTTGTTATTTAATCATTACATTTAACCACGGTGGCTGCCTCAGAATTTCCTATGCAATTAACAAAAAGCGCCGTGGCTGGTTTATGGTCAAAGCTAGCTTGATAACCCCCTGGGCGCTTGTATTGAAGCCACTATCTTTGTTTTGGATGTACTGTCTTTCATCTATGCTGGGAAAAGAGAATTGTTAGGGGGCCAATTTGTTAGCGTCACACTTTTAATTCTACACATTTATACTGTGATGAGACACTGTGATACCATGATGCACAGCACATTGCCTGAAAAGTGTAATCTCAGACAGTTATCTCGTGTGTGTGTATGTATTTGCTTGCCCTCTACAGTATATACCGTACGTGTTATAGCGTGAGAGTGGTGCACAGCTTCGGCAAGGAAGCACAAAATAATGGTCAAAGGAGAAAGAGGCACCAGGACACACACACACACACACACACACACACACACACATATCCAATATGAAAAAACATTTTGGCAGAAGTAGTTTAACTAAGCTGCTTAAAAGTAGTGTTCAGACGTACAGGTCATATTTCCGTCTCTGATATCCATCTTCTTCTTCAAAGAACTGTATTTATTTATTTCTCACCGAAAACAAAATAACAAAACAAGGTTACATTTGAACACTTCATGATAACGTTATAATTTACCTTTGCCCAGTAATCATTTTTGCATTATTATTGCATTAGTTTTGATGGCCATAATGCTAACTATTGCTGTTGAAATTTAAGCCGGTGGTGTCTCTATTAATTTTGAAATTAATTACTTAATTATTTTTACCACAATTTCCACTAAAGAAATGTCACATTGCATGCAGGCGAAGACTTTTAAATAGTGACTGTGTTAGTATCATGTAGCTGTTTGAATGCTTATGCACACAAAGACACATGCACAGAACACCACTTTGCCCAGAAAAAAGATGTCGAATAGGAATTTTCCAATTGATTTCCCTCCTGTCTCTCCGTCTGTCTCTTTTTCTCACTACCATCCAAATCGACTAAACTACATCAGTGAGGGAAAAACAAGAAAAGGAAAAAGTCAAACATCAAATACTGGAGCTTACTTGGAGGAGGGAGGCCTTTTATGCTCATGCGCCCACGTTAAGGCACCACACAGAGAAAAATCAGTTTCTGACCTGTGGCAATACATTGAGCATGAGCAACAGGCCCGTCCACTTAGTCAAGCAGTCAATGCATTTCTCCTTTGAATACCCACACATTGGGTGACTTGTAGTACAAAAGGCTTGAATAAAAACAAGTCAGAGGTGGTTTATGACCGTGTTACAAAGTTTATGTAATATTTTTTCTATTATGTTGAGAATTTCTGTGAAATATATATATATATATATAAATGTGACACAAAGTTTTTCAGTCTCGTAGCAGTGGAAGCAGATTAGAAGTCGGTACCGCCCTTGTTTTGTTGTATTGTTGGAGAACAAGTAAAAAAATGATCCCCGTGCGACAAGCCTAACATGTATAAAGTATACAGTTTATTTGTTCATGTGTTTCTGAAAATATATACTGTATAGTATGCTTTATTGTCTTGCTCTGGCCTGATTCTTAAAGGAAGGAAACACTCTGATTGTATATGGAAGGCTAAGATCAGCAGATGAGAACTTGGGGGGGGGGTCAATTAAAATGCAACGAGTCTCTCAGTCCAGTCGCTCAAGAAAGGGGCACTGCTGTGTGTGTGTGTGTGTGGGTGTGTGTGTGATTCAAGGGCAGACTTGAAAGGGAATGGTTGGCGACAGACTCAAATCATCTCTCTGTCAGTCTGGATCATTCTCTCCCTGACAGGCAAGTCTTTGTACAGATCCCATTCAAATTCACATCACACTCGGGACCACATCAAAACACATAATACGCTGTCAAAAGCACAAAGCTGATGTGAAGGTGAAGTCGCCTACATCCATACAGGAGACAAAAACGGTATTGCTGCCAGATGACAGGAAACAATGCAGGAATGAGAATGGGTTGCCTGTTGCAATCGCTTACAGCCAATAAAGTCATGAATTTGAATTAAAGTACGTGTGTTGCAGTCAAACTAGGGCCTTATTTCCTCAAAACTTCTCTAAACGAATAGAGTTGTAACATCCTGAAAGCTTCTTAAGATGCAGATGTGTTGATGTCACTAAAGTGGTGAGCTTTGAAAGGGTGGGAAAGCATTTACTGTCAAAAGAAATGTTCAGTGACTTGGTGATGTGAAGTGAGACCATGTCCGGCATTGTGAATCAGCTACATGAGCTTTCCTCATCGTTATCCTCCTTGGTTCCACATCCTAGTGGAGGACACAGCTAGAATCATCAGTTCTAAATCTGCGGGTTTAGTCTGCTTCATGGGCTTGAGTAGCAGGTAAGGCACACAGTAACATTTTACCAACGAACAGCTTGTTATTTAAGACAGTTGGCTCAATGCTCTGGTCTATGTGCTGTAGCATATAATCACATACCATTGATTTTGTGTGTTACATTTACAACGATCAGCTATAGTTAAACTAAAAAGCAGTATTTAAGTGGGTTCAAGCGCAAAACCAAAATCATAGTCACATTGAGTGCTGCTTTAAAAAAAATGCTCATATATTTAAAAAAAGTCGCCAAACTCTCATGGGTTCCAATTTAAGGACACTTAATACCCTTAAGAGAGATCAAGGAAAAAAGGCACACATCTGATTTATAACGGTGGGATAAGGTTTGTTTGAACTTGCTGCTTTAGATAATAATACCTGCATAGTGTAAGTGCTGAAACCACTACAATTTTCGATACCTTATCACCAGCTTACCATGCTGTGGATCAACAACCAAATTGGTTTCAAACATCAATCTAGAGCTTAACACAATAGGCTCCAATCAGGAGTGTGTATTTATCTCTGCAGGGAAGACAAACACCTACATTATATCAGCTGCTAAAAACAATGGCAATTTTTTTTGTTTGTTTTCCAACAAGCAAAGACAACAGTGGAGGTCATGGGCAGGAAAAACTCATAATTGCATCGCTCTATGATGGACTAACAATGCCCATGCATTAATTACTATATTTATATATATATATAAACATTTAAACCAACATGGATTAATGAGGAATTTCCAATCAGCTACTTTTAGAAGGCTCCCATCTACATGATGTTTAATGAACAAACGACATAACGAAGCGTGGGGAGCTTTGAACAATCTTCTACTTCAAGTAGGTATGTATACATCAGACGTGACAACAAGGCAAGAAATTAATCAGACCGTAATTTACACTAGAACTCTTCATTTATCTGCATCTATTCTTTGTTTCCTTCTTCAATACACAAGTATTCTTGTGCATCATTTAACACACTCGGACAATAATCTTCCTCTATCCTCTGAAGCATATGAACTTGTTTGACTCAAACGTCACACCAAGTTAATTTTGGTACGCTTGTCTTTCCAGTCATGAATAACAGGCTGGGTGTGAACCTATGCTTCCTTATTCACAAAAAAAAAATGCATCCAAAGGGTAATTGTTCCTAGAGTTGGTTTGTGTTGTATTTACATTCCTAATGGTGCGTTCATACCGGACGTGAAGCAAATTTTTCGCGCAGCTCAATTACATTTACAGCCAATGCATGAACGCGAAGAGACCCAAATCTGCGCCGGGCGACGTAAATGAAATAAAATTTGCGTCATTCGTGTATTCGCTTTTCTTTTGTGTTGGTAATATATATTGTAAACATTGTATTTACATTAGTCTGCAGGGTATTTTATTTTGAAAAATGACCACTTCCATCTGCACCTATATCTGTTTTGGTTTCACAATTAGTAAGTTTGAAACATTAAAAAGACAGCTGGAGACCGAGCCAAGTACGTATATCATCATTATTTATCTCAGCTACGAGTGAGCGACAGCTATCAATCCAGCTGGCTAGAAATGAAAAGCCTGCTTTTATGTACCTTTATCTAAAAATCAGGGACCCTTAAAAAAAAAAAAAAGAATCTTGATGGTTATCCTGGCCACTAATCAGTGTGAATTGGTTATGTGCAGGAACTGAATACCTTGACAGTAACCAAGGGGACGGGGCTGATGTGATTTCCAATGTGATAGACTGAAACACCTGTCAGTTAAGCAGACACACGCCACTAAAAACCTATTGAGAAAAACAGCTGACTTTGTATTTTAGGAGAGAAATAGTGAGTTTTGTATAGACTTCAATATAGTTGGGGTTTTAATGGCGCCAGTAC
The DNA here is from genome assembly GCA_943593645.1 of Bovichtus variegatus. NCBI lineage: Eukaryota > Metazoa > Chordata > Actinopteri > Perciformes > Bovichtidae > Bovichtus > Bovichtus variegatus. The sequence goes on from CALSCE010010700.1 coordinate 7,073,205, forward strand.
ATACAGTTACAGTTCAATGTACTGTGGATTTACCAAGAACCATACTTAGCTCAACCAAAAGCACCATTTATTTCCAGCTTTTGGATACTGAACATCTTTCCTTTTTTATATAATAAACTCATTGTCACAAACTTTACGACACAAAACTGTAAACACATTTCAACCCACAGCTCTGCTCAAGTCCTCGTCAATCATATAAAAGCTAAAAAGACAAAATGTAATGACGTTGATAATGATGACTAAGTGAATAAAAAAAAAAAACGACACATCCTTTATGTAATATTCAATTACTGTGGTGGCACTAGCAGAATGCGATTAATTGAGTCAACGACATGCCGGGGACATCAGACACAGGAAAGAGACAATTGTTAGAAGGCATGTAGAGACAGATGTTAAGGTTGGTGTTGATTCAGTATTAATCTTGAATCCAGTCTAATCTGCAGCGTCTGGTTTCCTCTCAAACCCTGACAGCTGAATCACAGATTGTGCCAGACTTCTCTGCAGTCACCTGGTATTTGCATCCTGTTCTGTCACCGCCACACCACTTATATAACTTGTTCAAAAACTAAGTGGATGGAGAAAGTTGAAAAAAGGGGGGACACCAGAATGCCTGATATTTTCAGTGTTTACAGTATCCGTATCAGGGTGGATTGCTTATGGTAAAAAATATCTTATGTCCATATGTTCGTACCAGATGATACTAATGTTGGTGAAGAGTAAGGGCAGGGTATATAAATAAATTGTGTTATGCATGTCAAAACACCTTATGGATATGTGGTGTGATATGATGGGTAGCAAAGTGTTTTCACTCCTTTAACACCTTGATTAGTGAAATAACACATGGAGCATGTGACGAACATCTCCCATGTGCACAATGTCCTTGTTGAAGAGTGAAAGTGTGTGTCTTTTCAGAATATGTGTTCAAGTTTATATGATGAATCTTTGGCAGCACCTTACATCTTAAGGTTAGAATGACGACAAACATAAAACACTAATATTTATATATATATATATATATATATATATATATATATGGAGTGGCAGTCAGTAGCATTACATGTAATGGTGGTGTTTTTTGTGACGGGTAAATAGTAAATATCTTCAAGTGATGTAGTCTCCATCTGGACCAATAACAAACCCAAATGCAGTTTATTACATATCTTTTCTCATGTGGAACCACCACAAACCATGTATAAGTATGAAAGGGCCAGAGATGTGTGGGTTAAGTACAGCTGAAATGAATGATTGGATGGTTCCCTGATTGCAGTAGCCAATTTACATTATTTTGTTATACTGTGATTGCTGCATATTTTTGCTCTTACTTTAGAAGAAAGGTTGATGAACCTGCAATAACTAATCAAGTAAAAGCCAGCATCGTCATCCCACTCTAGACATGTCTATTGTTGAGTTTGGTGTGTGTGTGTGTGTGTGTGTGCGTGTGTGTGTGTGCGTGTACGTGTGAGTGTGTGCGTGTGTGTGTGTGTGTGTGTGTGTGCGCGTGTTAGTGTTCACTGGGAAATCACAATCAAGCTCAAGATGAACTCAAAGATTAAATAACGTGGTGATTGCCAAAGCACTAGAGAGACATTCTTATAATTTCTCCAAGTTTGGAAATTAACTCCCAAAATGTGATCATGATATAATTCTGTTTAATTGTTGTGTTCTGTAAATCCCTCAAATGCTTGTTTGTCAATAGCATGAGCCTGGATTCAGTGTTAAACCAGATTAACACTGGATTAACCTTTCCTGAACTCTGATGTCTGCCTCTATTCATTTGAGTCACAGTTGCTCCCTGACTACGCTCTAATCTCTGTATTTATGTCTACCTGTTGTTGTCTGGGCATTTCTTTTTAGTATTGTACAGCTAGAGTTTATGAATTTGGAAATATAAAAATAAAGTTACCACCGAGACATGACGCTGCTTTAGGATAACTAACTTCTGACTCTTTTGGCATTAACAGTGAGCAATGGATATACAGCATTTTGATGTGTCAGGGTTTATTACAACTCAAGTACTGTAGCGTGTGAGTCAACTCTTAATCTCACTATTAAATATAATTCATATAATACAATTTAGCCATTACGGGTTAACTTGCTTGAGGCATCGCAGCATATCAGCATTGCTGTAGTGGCCACTTGCTTGTCACACCTCGGCCGAGGGGCCCTCACTTTAGCCCAAATTTGGATTTTCTAGCTCCAAGATGGAAGCTGGAAGTAAACCGAAATCCAGTCTTCAAAACGCTACAGAAACCACCGGATGGCATTAAAGATGCTATCGTGTTTTTTTTGTTGGTTTTAGTATTCCTGATTGGGTTATTGTTCAAAGTGCTAACATTTCAATTGGATCTTGATTAAAGCCATGCCTCAGAATCACACCACAGTGGTTTTCTCTTCAAGTGATCCCAATGTGAGAGCTTCTCATTGTAATTTGACCTGCTATCTACTCATCCTCGCTCTATCTCCCCCATCCGCACTCACAATCTCTCCTGTATGAATCACAATTACTCTGCCTCCATTACGGTTTCTCTTTTCCTCTTCCTCTCTTGTGAGTGCGTAGGTGTGTGAAGAGGGTGCATAATAACAGTTTTGTATGCGTTAAATAATGCTGGTGGAGCAGTGGGAACACAGCTGGGCAATTTAGATTTGAGTATAAACATCCCACTGCAGAGTGAATAGAGAACAAGGTGTCTGTGTGTGTGTGTGTGTGTGTGTGTGTGTGGCCTGGTTGGCTGTTTGTGTTGGGGTTGGTACATACTGTATACAGCAAATGTGTACTGTAAATTTTCACGCTAATGTTTTCTTACTAGCAGCGTTGGCTGTTCCACCACAGTCTCATAAAACTTTGTGAAACGGCCTTGATCTCTTACATGCAGGGGACGCTGTAGACACACTTTATAACCTAACCTAGATAAAATAAAATACACAAAAATACCTGCTCAGGCTGCATGTTGACAAATGTAGATGTCAAGTAAGCTCATATTCGGTACATGAAAAAAACTGCACAATTTTTGATGTTGTTCTACCGGCTGTCCGAGTATATTTTGACCAATTTTAACAATGGCAGAAGTTCATGAAGACAGCATGACGTCATCTAGGGTTGTGCGCAGTTCACATTTGAATCAATACCGGTACCGTTCTTGTTGACCGAAAGGAAAGTGTTGAGTTGAGTACTGTGGCACGGAAGCATATCTTACTTTTGATTCGACTGCTATGGTGTCAAGCTGTACTCGCTCCTGAGAAAAGCCTTTTCCCTACATGTAAGGGAATGTACTGCTCAGTCAAACAGGGAGCGGATGGCTGACAGCTGAAACTTGTTTTTTGCTGGTGGAACATTTAAATTATTTTCAAAAAAGGATTGTCTTAAACAATGTAATTAACAACGCAGCTGCTCATATAACCAGTTAAATGTGATCTGTTTGGAGATGAATAAATCTATCACTAGTGTCTAGCCTAGTGTCAAGATCGCCCTGTGAATACGTCTTTTAATACATACAGATGCCGCTTCTCACTGCTCTCCTCTGATGTGATAAGAGCCGCGAGAGAAGGCATCTGTCTTGCTCAGGCTCTCATAATTTAAATATATGTGCATGTAATTGGCTGTTTGACTGTTTCACATCATTGTGATTAAAATGCTGGAGCACATCTGCTCTCTGCCTACCCTCTCTTCCAGTCCAAGGACACATCGGACCCAATCTGTATTGAAAAAAGGTTAAACTGATTTCCATTGGCCAAATGTGTTGTTTGGTGAAATAACAATAGAAAGAAAATGGTAAATTAAATGTTATTGTTAAAAAAAAGGTGCTTGTTCTCTTGTGCCTTTTGTAGATAAACCTCACATACTGCATTTTTATTTCCTTATTAAACTTGGGGTTATTTATAATTTCGCTGTTACTGTACCATAACGTAAATTCCTTGCCTTGTCTGATATGTTCAGAAGTAGTTTAATGGTTATTACATTTTTTTCTATGTCTAATTTTATCATTATTTTCATTATCTTTCAACTGTTCTTTTAAGGCATTTGCTGCCTTATGTGAATCACTTCGATTTGCTCTAACCTTTTCATGCCCACAATCATTAATATTTCATGTTTTTTCCCCAAAATTCCACTCTTGCTGAACCACATCACAAGCCAATTAGCATCCATGTGGAAATGACACTAGGCTGATGCAAAACAGCTTTACAAATGTACAAAATAAAAGAATACTGAGACAATTAAATCTTCTCGTTCCCACTCATTCTCTCTCTCTCTCTCTCTCTCTCTCTCTCTCTCTCTCTCCCTTTCTCATCTAAAAACACCACATTACTGGGTGACAATAATCCGGTTATGACCTCCTTTTCAACTTCTCTGGCAAAAAGTGGTGCATATTCTTAAATCTTAAAATCCATTTTTGTGAAATATGAAATTGTGAAATTATTACTGTAATAGCAATGGATTGAGCATAAAAAACATCTTAAACAGACAATTATTGCTTCTGTTTATTCTGCTATTATGTAAATCACTGCATTGCAAGTTAAAGTCTGGCAACATGCATGAATACATAATATGACAGGAGGATTTTCAAATACAACCTCTGCCTTTGGAGGCAGATTTGTGGTGCCGCGTATTCACGTCTCGCCACTGGGCATAATGTAAAATTACTTTTCTACTTGAAAATGTCATCTCTGCTCCCTCTTTTTGAGTACATGACATTTTGGGATGTATTTAGCATTGAAATGGTAAAATGAAAGAAAAATGAATATCCATAGAATGCCAGTGGTGTGGTATTGCATGGGCGACTGCTTAAAAAACACTGCCAAGAATGACTATTGTGCATAAGCAATTACACACACGCCCTGGCTGCACACCATTTGTACACTCTTGGCTGCATCATAACGAGCAGCTTGTGAGTAATTAACCTGCAGATAACCTGCTTTCAGGCAGAAAAAATTGGTCTTCCAGAAGCTGGAACCATGAGAGAGAGATAAGACTGGGGTAAATCGGTCCCCAAAATAGCGATGTAGAAAGTGGCACTTCTCAAAGTAAGAACGATTAAAGTGGAATTTAAAGTTCTGGCTTAGACAACTACAAATGGTACTAACAAAAGAAACACTGGTAATGCACGCTGACACATGACTTTGCTTAGAACCGTTTTAACATCTTTACAAATTTTGATAACATAAAGCTTGTGTTACCGAATTGTCTTTTAGCAGGCCATAACTATTTGGGAAGTATGAATACTTGAAATGTGATTGGTGTGCAGCTCATCAGTGCAACCATGCGTATGAAAGTCTAGATTTAAATCTGTACGTTTCTATAACTTTCTGTACGGGAAACAAGAATTCATAGAACCAGGTTCTTGTACTGCGGCACATCCAACAAGTAGATGGACAAGTAAAGTTTTATGCTGCTTATCTTTATCAGATTTCAATATTTCCTCATTACTATTTTCACAACACAATAACCTGCATTGAAAAAGAGAGAAAACTAACATCTTTATGATTCTGTCAATGCATGAATTGACTTCTAATTAGCCAAATATTTGCACAAATATGAAAATGCCCAGTAAAGGATAAAACAGACAATGAGAATTCAGTTTGCTAATATAATATTAATGGTCAGATGCAGACATCCACACCTGCTGAGCAACGCAAACACAACGACTCTAGTGTTTACACAGGATATTTTCTAAGAGACAGATACACACTTACAGAACACATAAATAGACATAAATACAATGACACATAATGTACATACAAGCTCATTTTGAGCAGAAAAACAATATTATTAAAAAAACACCTACAATTAATGTAACATCATATGCCAACAAGAATCTATGCGGTGATTAAGTTTTGACAAAAAAAATGTGATAAAGGTGGTGAAATTTCCCCGCTGTGGGACTCATAAAGGATTTCTGATGAACACTACTGATTAAATGGATAGCGTGCTGACAGTAAGTGGGGATATGAGCGGCCTATCTTTACCCAACAGACAATCAAAAGTTTTCAGCTGAGATATAATCTAAGGGAGGGTTGGCAATAAAGAATTGTATTTTATAGTCGCTTATTATCAAAGAAGCCACGATCTCAGAATTTGCCTCTCCATTTAAACCCCACAGTTTTCCTCAACAAATCAGCTCGTCTATCATGCACAAATGATCGGACATGGCTTGCTGCCCTCGATGTGAACCCTCTATAGACCAAGATTCCCGCAATGCTCACCCAGGAGGAAAAAGCTTTTTTCCTTTTATACAAGAGAAAGTATTATTAGCACTGCCAAACAGTCACAATACGAGACTCTAAATGACTCGGCCAACAAAAGCTGAGCATGTACTTGTACAAATTACATATTTTGGTCAAACATAATATATGAACATTGCCAGGATAGAGGACAATGTATATATTATTTTAATAGGGCAAGTACCACAATGACAAGCTCTGAAAGATGTTCTGCTCCAAAGAGTTAAGTGCAGCTGTTACATTTGCCCATAGGTGAAGGTGGAACTGGTGAATCTGGGGTCCTGCAGCCAATCACAGTCCATCTGAGGGTATATAAAGGTCACTGGTGATGCCTGCCAACACCTGAGTGTCTGTATTGTGAGCTATGCTGTCAAGACTTAGATTTCAGTTAATCAATTAATTATTTACTGTTACATGTTTTTGTATCTTAGAAACTACCTTTAACTATTTTCCAGGAAGCTCAGCAGGGTAGAGATCCCATTTGTGTTACATTTCTTCAGTTTTCTTGTTTTTTGTGTTGATAGGAAATTAATTAGTTAATGAAAATGTTTTGGGGCATTCCCTATATTATTGTGACTTCATTACCACTCAGGGTTTACTTGGTTTGTTATTTTGGCAAGGGATCTCCCTCAAGTTACATTTAGGTTTCTATATTTGGAATTAAAGGATTGAAACACTGAACGAAGTGACTCCTTATATTCGTAATCCATTTTTATGTTACTCCCCTATCCCCTGGAAGAACGTGGGGTCGTAACAGCGCTTAATAGAAGGTCCTGCTGTGGCCAACAGATTCAAGAAACACACACATGCAGAGCTCGTATGCAGCAGCCAGCAGAAAGATCCTCAGTCACTCTCTCTGGGTTAGGTGCAACAACAGGAGATATCGATTCAGCTGCCTGCAGGCTTTTTATAGAAACCAGCACCATCATTATTAGCCGTAGCCCAGCCTGCCTCTTTGCCTGCCCCACTGCCTCCCCATCTAGGCAGAGACATTGTGTGGAGAGGGGAAGATAATGAAGGCTCTCGTACACATAGTTAAATGAAAGGGCATTGGGAAGAAAGACAGAAGGGATGGAGGGGACTGGGAAGGACAGAGAAATGGTAGAGGTCGTGGAAAACAAAATGGAGGGAGAAAGATGGTGATGGAAAGAATATAGGAAAGGGAGATACCGTATACTGTGGAAGATCGCGAGGAGGGTGTAGAGAAAAAGAAAGCCGAAGAGAAAGCTGAACACATGGACCATTATTGTCGGTCTGCACAGCAAATAAAAAAAGGTTGGGGAAAGAGAGTAGAGTATAAATAAAAATATCTCCTTGTATATAGAAAAGCGTGCATGGATTGTAGTCAGACACTTTAGTGATGTACTGAGGTATTCTTAAACAAGGTTTTAAAACCTAATGTTAGGAAACATATCCTTAATCACTTTTCTGCCTAACTGTTGGAAAAAGCAGAAAATGAATGCATGCCTTTAATGCCTCCAATTATTCAAATCACAGCGTAGGGGTCTGTTGCTGCTACTTACATTCATTAAATGTAAATATATGAACATAATCCTAAATGCATGGGGAGTAAGATTAGTTGGTGTGTGCACGCAAATGTGTGTGGGAGAAACGTGTGCACATAAGACTTCAGGAGCCATGCTGCAAGGCTGTGTATTTCATATGTAGTCTGTGCATGGTGACATATACAGTATGTGTTCATTTGTTTCAATGCACATGAGCAGGAACTCATTAACGGCTGTTCAATCAGAACATTTGAGGTTGGGAGTATATTTGGTGATGTTTTTTAGGATGTGTCAATCAGACAAATTGGGACATGTTATATATAGAACATGTTATGTTCAACCGTTTAATCACTGTTCTGAAGTCAGGCTTCTCGACTGCCTCAAACTTCATTGTTTATTTGGAACAATATCATTATACTAATTCCCTCAGTTACCCTGGTAAATGGACTGAATTGTATAGAGATATAGATAGCCAGATGGATTAGATTAGATACTCCTCTTCTTAACAGGATTAGTTCTATTTATCTTGTAAAAGAGTGGAAGAAAATACAAAACTCTATTTTGTGCTGCCAAGTCACCTGATCATGCATCATCATTTCTTTCACCAGCAAATGATCTGTGTATAAATAGTATTTCTGCTAAGTATACACATTTGCTAACTGTAACAGTGCCTCATTAACATCAGAGTAGCCTATACTAATGAGTGGTTAGCACAAAACCAACTCTTCCCCCTGCAGAAAATGGTTAACAACAAGAAATTGTCAAACTGAATAATGTGTGGTAACCAAATGGCAATTTAGTGGGATTACCAGGCTACCAGAATGTGTGTGCGTGCCATCGAGAGAGTGTGAGTTTCAAACAACTCTGCTTAAGGCTAAGGCTTAACCTGTAAAAGGTGTGTGATCCATCTACAGTCTATATGCAATGTTTAACACTCAATAGGAGCTCTGCCAGGAACTCAAAAGCTGCTCTCACAGAAGACCTCTGACTGTGCTACATACACATGCACTGTATACATACTATGCAGGCCTATAGATGAATATGCTACACACGCTATTTGTGTGATATGCATATTGTGGTATATTCAGAGTGTTGACAGGCAACATGTTGTATGCATGAATGCCATGCTAGCAGCAATGTGATGCTGTAGCTAGGCAGAGCAGTTCCTTGAGCTAAATGGTAACATCAGCGTAGTAACATGCTCTCAACAACAATGCTCGATGTGGATATTCAGCAGCATGCGACACGTTTTTAACGGTCACCATGTAACTGATGGCATGCCAATTGGCTCATTAGCACTAAACACAAAGTAAGTGAAGCTCAGGCTTCTGGGGAATGTCATTAAAGCATAGAAAACTTTGACCTGTGGTGGTGCTAGATTAAAAGTCCATGGATCAACAAAGTCATTAGGATACATTCTCAGAAAATCATGAATGCCTGGAATCCAATTGTACAAATCTATTACTTTTGGAGGCTATTATACTGTAGAGGTAGCTCTTGCTCATGTTGAGATACTCAACATGTATTTCCAAATTGTCCAAAAATGTGTTTTGGGAACGTAAAGAATGAAACCCTATTCTGACGCATTACTGATGTCCGTTTTTCCCCCCAGCAACCGAGAAATGTCTTCCTTAAAAAGAGTACTTATGACAATATGAAAGTTTTGATAACCATATTTGCTTCTAATTACACAATTGTATTCCTCCATGCCTTTCGAATGGCAAGTTGTCACGAGGTTTAACTTTTCCTGTGATTGGTTCCCTAAAGCCTATGTCAGTGCATATTGATTATCACTTTAGGTGTCAAAATTCCTGTCTTGCTACAGTGCTGAGTTTGGCCCAGAATCTGAAGTGTCTTTGCACTTGTCAGCATTGCTAACCGTGGTGCTGCTGCAGGGCCAAACAGCAGTGAGGAAAGCTGTCTGTGCCACTCAAGCTGTTAGTAATGCTTGTCGACTGGTGGAAGAGCTCGGCCAATGACTGAGCTTGTCCGATCCGATGTTGTATTCATCTGAGCAATTATGTATGTATACTGTCTTTGTTTCCCTGAATTGTGGGCACACCTGTCTAGTGTTGTTTGTGTACAGTTTAATCATACCATGAGTAATGTATATGAGCATAAAAGCAATATTAATTTAGTTTCTTTATTGCTGATTTTTTTCCGTGCTAGAAATTCAACGACTGTGTATTTAGTTTGGTTTAATGTATCAGCCACTGTAGGGTGTGTTGTTGTCTTGGGCACCTTTGAGAAGGTTTATTAATAATCCTCTGAGTCATCATGAAGTCTGTACCCAGGTCTGTATCACAACACCTACTCTCTTCTCTCAGTTTAGTGGCCAAACTGCTCCCTTTGTGTGGCCCTCAATTTAATCATGCCAAAAGAAAGAATCCCACGATGCATAGCTAAATAAGCCAAACAACTCTGCCAGTGTGAGGCAAATGGGTCGGCTGTAAGAGGCAATCAGGTAGCAGTGGGGGGGCTAGGTTTGAGAGGGCCACAATGATTGGCCTGTCATCTAACGAAAATGACACAAAATGCATTTCTGTTCGGCGACATTAAGTGTTCTGTGGTTCTCATCAATTACTTTTAAGAGTCAGATGTGAGACACCGAGTGGAGGGAAATCAGGCACATGTGAAGACAAGTACATAATTGTTTTAGTGTATACATGCATGACTGACACATGAATAGAATACATGGCAGCTAATCATAGAAAAACACGATTTTACTATTCAAAATCATAACCACTCACACCGAAATCATCACATACAAACACATTAATGCGCAGACAATCATCGAAACAAGCATGTTTCAGTGTACATTAAAGACATATGGCAGCCTGAAACTCTGAAACCTTTGTCAGTCTTACATGCACAGATATTTTACAAACCATGCTACTACACGAGTGTGATTTTTGCCAGGTATTACTGTACACATTTCTAATAGCGACACATTATTACTTGGCTCACATGATGGTGAGTGCTTAAGGCAGTCGCCCAAACACTGCAGTCCCCCCCCCACACACACACACACACAGTCAAACAACCATGTCTAACAAGGTTATATTATGCTATCTGTACAGTCCTTACACTCTGCTCTTGGATCTACATTCTGATGTGGACCTCACTCTGAGAACATGTTCTTTATCAAATTACATCCAACAGAGCATCATGTGACATTGCCTATCAGAAATTTGCACAACTTAATATAACTTGATCTGGAAAGATTCTCTATTAGTGGCTTTATTTCATCTTCACACAATGGCTTCAGACACATTGGAATCAGGATGCCCCAACCAGCCATCAAGCCAGCATACAGAACATTTAACCTAATGGATTCCACAGACAAACAGCGTCTGCGTTAGACACAAACTACCACATACTCGGCAACTAAAAATCCCTGAGTTATCATTTTTATTGAAATTATACAGTGCTGTTTTTGGCTTTGTTTTTTTTTAACAGGCTACAGCAAGACAAAAGTTGATGCCCTACTTTCTAAATTCTCCTCTAAAGTCTTTTACTCTACTTTGCTCTCGCTCCCTCTTCTCCCTCTCTCTCTATTCCTATTCGTTTTTTCCCCCCCATTCCCTTTCTATCTCTTTCTCTGTGTCTTTTAGTAGCTGCTTTAAAATGTAAACTGTTGAGAAATGGTGAGTCACAATGTGGGAAGATAAATCAGCCCAACTCTGCGACGCTGCCAAAAACCTATCTATCGTCTTTCTCTCCTCCTCTCTTCATCTTTGCATTCACCCTTGTGTTCACACATGTACACCTACACCAATCGCTTGCTTACACTTGGAGGCGTGCATCCTTTTCAAAAGAGCCTACAACACCCCTTACACCCCCCCTCCCTCTCTCTCTCTCTCATTTTCTCTCAGTCGGAAGCACACTATACATGTTTGGAGCATGTGCACGGCTACACATAAACACACAGATGCAACAGTGAGCCTGTAACATGGCCTGCCTGTTACAGTCTCTATAAAGCCGCAGGCGGTATTACGGAAGAGATTAGAGTGCTGTTGTATTGGGGCATGACTCATTCACCCCAGAAACTACAAACCAGAAACAAAATATCCTATTCAAGTGGAAGGAAACAGAAGAGAAATTGTAAGGAATAAATAAAGAAGATGAGACGAAAGCATTCCACACTGAGAATCAGCTACAAATAACATCCCACAGATTGAAGTGAAAAAAAGAAGAAGAATGATTTGTAAATAGGGATATGTATTAGAAAAGAGCACGGAAATGAGGGAAGATGGAATAGGAAAAGCATGCATGCCATGCCCAATGTGTTGTTAGAGTAGTAATATTTAACATACAAAAGAGAAGATGGAAGATACGAGGGTAATTATGGATGACAACGTCTTACATGGTAATTGTGATGAATATAAGCCAAGATGGTAATGACATTGAGTCCAGTAGCACTACTAGCTCATTATGATCCAGATGGCCTTGCTGATACAGCATGGGAGAGTTCATGACATTGGTCCTTATCCCCTAAAAAGTGGCTTGCTGCTTAGACCCATGATAACCAAAGTCAATCAAATCTGACCTTTAAAGCTTTCAAACCACATGTAGAAGTGTTTTTCATTAAAAGTAAATCCACATAGCATAAAACCACAATGATAAAGTCACTAAGGGTAAGAGACAAAAAGAGGCAAGAATAAGAGACAATCCATCACTTGCAGTGATTGCAGGAATTCCTCACAGTTCAATTCCCAAAATAAACATTTGAGTAAAGAGTGAATGCCTTGCATGTATGTAAAAAAAAAAAAAATCATATTTTCTTCTTTGAAACAAGTTAAGCTTCCACTTACCCCTATTAAAGTTTTTATTGTTTTCTTTATGTTTTGTGTTGTTTTAAAGTCAGATTATTGGACTTAATTAACAAATTGACATTTCACTCAGGAAACAGGAAGTTGATTGGCGCAAGAAACAAGGTTCCTTTTTTTCTCCTCAAGTGGATAAATATTTGTGTGTGTGACTGTGCATGCTCCTTGTGTTCCTGGGCTATGGGCACACACAATAATCACCTCCAATCTAATCAGCCAACAACACAGCAGCCCACAGAAATTTCCATTTAGACGGAATTTCATTTCAATCTGAACACAGTTCCTCTGCTCTGCAACGCACATTTTGCCCACATCAACCACACCTCTGTTCCACTCTCTTGCTCCCCTTTATATTCTTCCTTTAGGTCTAATTTCTAGATCTCCCTCTTCCACCGCCTGACCCTGCAGTATCCTCTTATCTGTCTGTGAGAATTTGATTCTCCCTGATCTGCCCTTTTTATCATTCCTCCTCATCTTTCAGGGGCCACAAGAGCAGATAAAATAGCCACCTATCGGCTTGAGCATGAGATGAAGAAGCCAGGGGAGATAGCAGCAATTGCCATGTGTTTTGGTCTATCTACACTCTGCTTTGAGGTATGACCTGCATAAAAGATGGTTTGGTATAAAGTCACAGAAAGCACTTCTTCAAAAGACAGCACATACATATAGAGTAGGCTTTACCTAGAAAACACAAATGTAAAAAAAAAAAAAGACAATGCATAGCTAAAAGTCTCTAATAAACAATAAAAGCATAAAATACACACAAGTGTCTATCAGTGTCGCTTGTGGTTTTAGAGCACAGCCTCACATATTGTTTAAAAGTAGATCTGCAGGTCAGAGGAGTTTGTGAGCTTTGCTGACACTTGCATTGCACCAAGTTCTCTACACACACACATAAAAGGTGGACAACAAGGACATTTTTAACTCAAGAATGTCAAATGTATGTTCTTTGCTGATCGTCTTGGAATTTCTCAGTGTACACTTCACCAGTACACTTTGTAAACTTAGCTCAGAAATCAAGGTTTCACCACGTTCGCTGAACTTAAAAGTGTCACTTGGAGGCATATAGGCCTACATGCATTTGTCCACCTAACCTCTCCATCATATAAGACCACTCAGTAGTAGGCAGAGCAATATCATGAGACGTGTGTTTGGATGTCACCTGGCAAAAACTTTGTCTACTTTTCCAAAAAAGCGTGGTCTAATCTATCCATTTCTCCCACATCCTCCGCCTACTGATCTAACAACGCAGGTGGGGAGGTGTGGGTGAAGGCCAACAGTACAACTGGTACAACTAGATTGTGGGTGGCATGTTGCTCCAAATCACTGTGGATTTCAAGAGGCCCCATGCTCACTAAGACATGGACACTTTTGAGAGATCAAATCCCTGAGAAATTGGATGAAATCCCTCGAATGACACCCCGCTCACAAAATCCGTTTGACTCACATTACAGAAGCTAAAGACGCTTTAACTGCCATTTTACTAAGACTTTAGAAAACTTGTGGTATGCTGTAACTGTCATATTTAACATATTGCACAGATGTTAATAGTTGGGTAGTTTCAGAGCATTTCAATCCACAGAAAATCAGTTTTTTCCTAAGATTACATGTTTTTCAGCTTTAGCCTGCACCGACAATAAGCCCCTTACTCCCCTTTCCCAATGTATCATTTCCCATCTCAGTCCACCCCCTTTACAGAGGTGGTTAGGAGAAAACTGTATCCTTCTCTAGCACCTGGATTCCATTTGGCCAGACCCAACAAACAAACACAGACTTGTAACAGAGAAGGAAAACCAGAAAAACAACGACAAAAGTCCTTTTGTCTTCACAAGCAGATGTCTAGACCAAACGCCTGGGCAGCTCTGTGGCTGACTGCTACAGGCCCGGGCGATGAGGTGAGGAATGAAATCAACAAGGGTGGCAGCTGGCATCAGTAGAGCCCGTTGGCTAGGGTCTGTTGTTTTGGTGATAGACGGGATGAATTAAAGAGATATGATGTGCACTGTCTCACCGTGTGACACTGTGATGACGGTCACAGCGCCTTTTCTGCTCAACAAGGACAAATCGCTTTGTTGTTATCTTCATTAAAACATTGACAAGCAACAGTGTTGTATGTTTGGAGTGCATGTCCTTGAAAAATAAACAAAAGGATCCTCTGCTGTTTAGGCCCATTGTTCCATCTCTATTCTTTTTTTTTGTCTTCTTTGAGGCTATTATCATAAGGATGAACACAACCTTTGGGTCCTAAGACCATGATACACTAAAACCATTGATTTGGGGGATGTTATAGTGTAGCCGGTCGCTCATGTTGTGTATTATTACATTTAGTTGTGACATTAGACAAATAACTTGTATAGGATTTCCGGTTCCTCCTTTTTATCTACATTTATTTTACAAATGTTTCATTTTGTTGCAAAAAAAGATCAGGATCATCATGTGAGATTTTTCATCACAATCGAAAAAGTACATCCTGTCTGGTGAAATAAACAAAACAATGAGATTTGCACACGTCAATGTGCATGTGCAAATGGTAAGCTCCTGTGTAACAGGACATCAGTTGTGTTACACTGATGCCAGTCAAACTTACCTTTAAGGTCTTGGAGACATCTGATAAAATTAAATAAAACATAACATTTGGAGTCTCAATGGTTTGGCTTATCCTTGAAATGTCAAAAGTATATATTTTGTATAAGCAAGAAATAAAGTGTATACACTATGTTGGAGACACAGATGATTTTAATGTCTGTATTTGCATTACTTAAGTCAACTAACATGACAATCTCCTAAAATTGGTTAGACTGCTTAAAAGAGAGAGGAATTGTTCAAAAGCTATCTCTTATTAACGTTTCTATTACATCTTGATGTTTGAATTCCCCTGTAATGCAACACAGACTTAGATCTAACGGTGCTGTCTTCAATTGTGTTGCAATGCACACAGTTTACCACGTGACATCACTGGGCGCCGAGATAAGAATGCAGAGCAGCTCGTTGTCTCTTATCTGTCATACAGACTCAAAAACATCCTTCCATATTTTCAGTCTTTCTCTCCTTATGCTCTCTTTGCATCTGATGAAGTGAGCTATGCATTATGTAATGTGTGTACACGTGGCAACACAGTGGGAAAACCATGCTCAGTATGCATAAATTCACACCTCCTCACCATCACGTGGAGTAAACATCAAGTCCCAATAGCCAAATCACATAATTCAAAGGGACATGTTATCTGATCTAATTAAAGACTTAAAGATTACATGTACCATTGCATTGGCAGCGCAGCTAATTGCGTTCACAGAATTTCTCTGCAGTTTGTGATGATAACGGCATAACCACCATTCAGTCAGACCCTGGCTTTATTTGCATTCTTTCCACTAAAATGGAAATGTGTTAAAAAATGATAGTGTGAGAGAGACGGTAAGAGAAATCAAACTGCATGAACATAAAATCATACTGATTCAGAAGATTAGAAGGCTTAATGCCAGAATATGAATACAGTCCACATTGAAGATGGAATACACTGTGTAATTACAAGTAAGGCAGAAAAAAAATGTGCATCCTTAGGGTTTACTGGGTGGTTGTAACTCTAAATGGATTAAAAGAGGTCCATCAAACAGAAACTATATAGGGCATGGCAGAGACATTTGCTGTCAACTTCCATTTTTGTAAATCAAGGCAAGTCAAAAGAGCTGCATACATTTTGCCAAGGTTATGCAGGTGCACTTGGATTTTCCAGAGGCACATGGTGCACTTAAGGGGCCATTAGACTTTAACCCAAGTGCTTGTCAGATGGTCAAACAGCTTAGAAAAAAACGTGTAACTCTACAAATGTAACTCTATGAATAGAGACGGCCTATAAATGTGGGGAGATGTACCCGACTTTAGCGGTTGTTGTTTTTCACTATGCCTTTGACTATGGACGTTCAAAACAGCAACAAACACACATGGACAACACAACCATATAAAGTAGTTCTTTTGTAGACCTTACAGCCGGAATGATATAAGAAAACATACAGAATATGATTATACATTAAAGGTAGGGGTGACTACAGCAGTGACAACCGTGGGCTTTCCTACTCGCTTCTTGTATCCCCTTTAAAAGTTGTCCAAAGTTATCAAGTGCTTGTGGGTGAAAACACCAGGAGAGGGTTGGTGGGACAACGGACGGTCTTATGGGATTTTGTTAAAAGAGAATTTTACATTGCTGTACAAATTTGCATGGTGTATGATTGTTTACAATGTGTCAGTTTGCAAGCCTCCTCTAGATTTACAGATAAGAAACTGTGCAGAATGATGTGGACAAGAGCACAGATGCATGTGTGGATAACAGTCTGGTGCTAGTCGCATAAATTTAGCCGTTGGCTCTGACGTGCATAATTGCAGCTTGACAATGTGCCTGACTCCAATTAGAGACTGCAGATGGATCACAGACCTGCAGTTAATTAGCTGAAAGTGGGATGCCTTATATACCATGGAGTGAAAATGCAACTTTGCCTTTGCGTTGCACCTTGAGCAGCAGTTTGCACTAAGTGCTGTCACAAAAATCGAGACGTTAGACTTAGACTTTCAGCTTCTATCTCTCTGTCTCTCCACTAAAAGCACCCACCTGTTATGGCAGGATATACAAGGCTCACATATATGCACGGACATGTGCACACACAAATGTATGCAGGCACACTGACTCATAGAGGCCTCTTTTACATTTCCTTTTGCTTCCATTTCAAGTTCCTCTCAGCTGCAGGGCACATTACAGTTGATAGAATGTTACTGAACTTGGAGGCTGAGTTCTTCAGAAATCATCGAAAGACTGTTTGTTTGTTTGTTTGTTTGTTTATGTGTGGGCACATGTGAATGTGCACAGCTTCATGAGCCAAAGGGCGGATGAGTAACACATCTCAGCAGCACTGTTACTTTACTCTGGAAAGAAAATACTATGTTATTTACACAACATGTCCTCATAACTAAACATCAAGTAGAATACTAGTCAGTGTTCTGCAAAATGACCCATGCTTGTTGTTGATGTTTCAACCAAGAGATAGCGTTTGATCTGTGGGTGCAGGCCAGGGATTCTCCAACCTCCAATCCGCCACTCATCCATGCACTCTGTCTACTGACTTTTCACCTTCATTAATTCCACAGTACAGTAATCACAGAAGCTTTCAGTGACCTTTGTGCAATAAAGGTTAGCAAGTCTTTGCACATCACATAAAGGCAAAGGTCAGTCTGCTTCTTGGGCCTAGGTGACGCCCTATTTCTTGGAAAATTACACATTTGACTTTTTGGGGGAAAATAAAATGATGATGCTTGCCTTCATGTCAAGAGTCAGTACATATAGTCCATAAATGGTCTAAAAAGCCCATGATCCTTGTTGACTAGCTGAACTAAAAATGCGTTTCATTTTGCAATGTATCATTTAGTAGAAGGTGGACTGTGTATGTATAACAGTGTCATGTCCTAGACTATTGTCAGTGCTGCTATTAATAGGCAGCTGACCTTTCATTCCTCGACTATCCCTAGCAGAGTGGTTGAAAAACCAAAGAGCAAAGATAACCAGGGGGATAAGGAGAATAAAGAATGATGAAGATAAGGAGAAAGTTAATAATTACTGAAACCATTCTTAAGGTGACACCATAGACAATTAGTTTAAGGATGAGCACAGGAAGTCCAAAAGCAAAAACCTCACGTCAAACATACTCTCAATGACTGCAAATGCCATAATGAATGACAGTAGGCTGGGCAATGACTTATTTTTAAATGTTTAAAATCCTGTATGTGCAAAGTTTCAAGACTTCAGACTTGCTTCATCTATATATTCAACTTAATTATTTTTATGAATCCTGTATAATATGGAACATTGATACACAGAGTATACTAATTTGCATCAGGACAAAAGGCTTCTCCTCCTCCCAGCTGCTACTTCACACTTCAGTAGCTAAAGATGAAATGAATGCTATCAAACTGAAACTAACAACAAACAGTATTTTCACACATAGAAAGAATGCACTGTCTTACCTCCCACGGCGTCTTCAAAATTGCAAAAACGGTGTAACATTTTGACATCAATAGACCTTAGCCATGTAATTGTGAGATTTTGGTATACTGAAAACAAATGACTTTTGTGGAGAAGATCTGGCAGTGGATTTTACACTGTGTGCTACAAAGTCATATTTGGTAGAAAATCTGAAGCATTGCATTACAGCACAAAACAGCAAGTGCTCCTGCTCAAGCAAAAACAAAGTAAAGTCTTTTGCAACACTGAAAATGAACAAGCAAAGACTTTTTTAGTAACTTTTTCAAAAGTGCGTAGAGCGAGGGGCACAGGATGAATTGTGGACAAACACTGGTCTCATGGTTTTATAGCAAAATGATATATACAGCATGATATATGTTGCCATTAGGCCATATCATATTATATTATTATGACCCATAAGAAAAGTTCAGAGTTACAGCAGTTATGATTGCATTTTTTGCAGTGCAACTGTCCACAGACTTTCCTACGCAGTGAAAAATGATTCTTAAAGTCTCTCTCTCTCTCTCTCACATTTATGTGGTCACATTATGAAGATTCGTACTTAATTTGGTGTCAAACGATTTGCCTTTGTACCATTACAAATGACTCTACAGGACATCGCCGTTTAGTTAAGCGAGTGGGGAACACTTGGACCACGTTCGGACTGACTTAATCACTGTGTGAAAAAACACAGCCCTCTTACTCATTGGGATGTGGATATGCATGGGATCATACGTCCAGAGGCAAACATGCAAAAGTGCTGTGTGTATTCACTTGGAAACAAAACACAGAAAACACTCATTAAAGAGGTGTTGTGCAGGCTAAAGATAGAAGAAAAAATAAGGACACGATCGTTTCATCAAAGTACTTTGCTATACTTCATTCTCATTCAAAATAATCTGCCATACTCATATTACTTTCACTATAATCCAGGAGGGAACTATAGGATAGAGTCATTAATTCTATTATCGTGCACCCTACAAGGGTAAAGTAAGGATAGAGTGCAGTGTGTGGTTATGAGCAGCTTAATATTGCTGCTTCATCCCTTTTCTAGCAGAGCAGCACTTTTGCTTGCTCACCTTTGGTGCGAGTAAAAACTGCCATTACTCTAGTTTACAAATAGAGGGCTGCAAATCCTATTACGTGTAATTCAATCAAGACCAAGTAAATCACTAGGCAGGACTTATATCTTGTTGTGATTGTGTGCGTATGTGCTTATATCCATGGCAACAGAGCACGGTGTGTTCAAATACACCCCAACACTTGGTCTGGGTAGCCTCTGATTATGGCACTGGTAACTTTCTGTAGAAGCTGAGCTACTGATTGCAAAATAATCATCATGTTTGCAGGCCTGCTCACGCAGTCAGCAAAGCCAATGACACAGTGTGACAACGATGAATGCTTAATTGATGACTATCTGATGGTATTGTTTTTCAAACTGGCACTGCAAAGCTGTTCTGTCACACAAACTGTAAGACCGTGTGATTAATAATGGACTGTAACAGTAGCTGTGTGTTTACACAGAGTGAGCGCCTCCCATTGTCAGCTCACGCTCCATTGGCCAAATTAGTTTTACTAATTGCTTGGTTTACTGGTCGTTGGAAAACATGTGGCTGCTGATGAGAGAATTTCTACTCAAAAGTAAAGGTGCAGTAGCCCTCTCACCTAGCAACAAGCAGAGGACGGTTGTCAACGCTGGCTAACTTATCTCGATTACTCAGCACTGTCAACAATTTTCTGGCAGAGAAAACGTCTTGGCAGCGCCTTGAGTTGATAGAGGAGAACATGCAATATCAGCCTCAGTCAAGTCTATTGATATTCCCAGACATTACAAATCAGTATAAAATATATTTACCAGAGCTTACAGTATCATGTATTAAGTACTAGCTAAAAATTAATGCAGTCTAATAAAACAGCCACAGGCCCTAGCAATGTTTTCAAAAAGAATCTGGCAACGATTTACAGTATTGCTATTTAAGTGATACATGGATAAACGTTAACTGTCACTTTTTATGAACAAGCCGTTGATATCAATACGGACCCTCTTTCTGTCCTCTTCCTCCCTCCCTCCATTCTTTTCCATTTCTCTCTCCCGTCTCTTACCTCATTCTTGTTTTTCCTTTTCTCTGATCAGATTGACTGTTATGAGAAGTGACTGTCTATCAGACTCTGGGCAATTCTATTACCTGGACCCTTTATTGAAACTACATCCACTTTCACTGCGCCGACACAAAAACCAACACCAGCAACAAACCATCGCGTGTGCACACACACTCGTGTAAAGTGGTGCACAGAGACAAACGCGATGTCGACACAGGTAGATGGCACACATGAATGCACACTCAGCAAGCACGCACAGGAGTTTAGGCACCGAAAGAAACACACTCACACACACACACAAAGACACACTCACACATACACTTGACATGCTCTTTCTCTGTTCTATTTGCTCTCAATAAACCGAATCTCAGCATATTTTGGTAATCTCGCCCCAGGCAGGGGGAGGAGTGTCCGAGGAGCCCACTGCAGAGAGCCTCATTGCCAACCCACTGCGCCAACCCTGATGACATCGTCACTATGCACCATTCACCGGGGCAGGACCAGTCCTACTGTGATCGTCTTAGCCGTTCATATTAAATATATGACATTTTGACACACTGCAGGCATTAACAATATTGTCCAAAACTAATCACTCACTCATGTATCTTGTGTGTGTGTTGATCACAAGGGAGGGTTCTACCCATTGCAAAATCATGATTGATTTGCAATTCAGGAAATGCACATCACACAGAATACAACTGTAGTGTACCACACAGGGTTTTTTTACCAGGAGAGAGTGTGTACAGGTTAGAGAATCAACAGTTCCCATGTTGGTGGTTTTGCTGTAAGACTTACATTTTCAGCTGTTCTCTAATAAGTTAGTTTCTAAACTGAAACATGACTGTTTCAACCATGGACATCATTGTTGTGTGTTCAATCCAAACGTATCTGGTGACAAATTGGCATGGCTGTTGCCACGTACAGTATGTCTTTTTGTTTTTCTAACAAAAGAGGTCTAATGATCATGGAACTTCTCATGCAAACCATATTATTTCTCTTTCAGTCAACAGAAAGCCAATACAAGTAGCCTATGATGGCTGATTATTTTGATGACAAGTTGCTATGTTGCTGGAAAATGTGTGCTCAGTGTTCTAGCAAGTCTTTATATCCTTTATCTCATTCTCCCTTCCTATAATTCTATATATTTCTCTACCTGATTCCTTCCTTCACTCGCTTTTCTGCCCATTTTTGCCCACCGCGGAAACAGCCATGATTTTAGCAACTCCTCAACCTGCTGAATGTACTTAATGTAGTGCTTAAGCACACGTGACCAATACAATAGAGTCACCATATGCAAATACACATCCACTTGATGAATTTGTTTTCTTAATCTTTTGGTCTATTGTTTTACCGATGATTTACTTGCCAGATTGATGTTTGTGCAGCAGGATTCAATGTCATCTGGAAACATATAAACACAATATTATGTTTGCGAAAACTTGGTCAAGATCTAAACCTGGATAAGGAAAATAGTTCAATGTTATTTGGAAAATTAATGCTTAGAAACCTGTAGTTTATATAGCATGAGCCGTCCTTAAACTTATAATGTACTCAGTGTGTTCATAATGAGCTTATGCCTTGTAATGTCCTTTGAGTACTTAAGTCTTACTTCAGTCAAAACACTGAGCCTTGTTAACTCCACACCCTCTCACTTTTGAGACGTTGGATTGAAAATGAAATTGACTGGTTAATTATATCATGAAAGAGAGGTGAAAGGTAATACTCCAGATGTTTGTATAGAAAGCAGACGGCCTATAATATGTAGACATGGCTCTGATGGGGCAGAGTAGCTGCATCTATCTCACTTCACTAGATAAATCTCTCCAGTACCTAAACTAGAGCTAGTATCCAGGTTATTAACCCTTAGAGACCCACATAGACCTATTTTTGTCTTTTTTTAGGGGGGAACAGGTTGTATTTAGGGGGAGATTGTAGGTCAACTGTATATATAACATAGAAGTGAAGTACATCATCTGAAACCTGCGACTCTGAAGATTAATGTGTATCAGCTCAGCACTGTGTGTCTAGTCTTTCTGTAGTCTCTGTAATAAACATTGTGTTTTGGTTAGGCGCCTATTAAAACTGGAAAGTTTAGAGTTTATAAGGGCTTAGAACATTATGATCAAAGTAAATGATGAATGTTACCATGTTCTGTTATGGCTCATAAGTTGTTGCAGCAATTTTTGGGTTGATATCATTTGTTAGATTTGGTGCCAAATTTAAACATATTTGACCACTCGAGAATTAATAATTGTGAAAAATCCCTCCAAAATACTACATTGAGAGACCAATTCCTTGAGGAACACCACAGAAAAATGTATGCGTGATTTGGAATCAAAAACCTTTGACATTTGGAGATTTCTGCAAGAATTGCATTTTTTGGCGATCGGATGGTGAGCACTTCTGTTCTGGAAACTGCTCAGAAACCTCCATTGTTGTCAATAAACCAAGGAAAGCCATACATCACTTCATGATTGGTGCCCTTAACTGCATGTGATTAGCATAAAGTGGGCATGTCAGTAAAGGGGAGACTCGTGGGTATCCATAGAATCCATTTTCATTCAGATATGTTGAGGTGAGAGGTCCGGGAACACCTGACAATATGGCCATGCCAGTATTTGCATCGCCAAAATGTTGCTTAACTTTGGAGCTTTATTTAGCATTCTTCGCGACAAGCTAACATGGTTGGTGTCAATGGATTGCTTAGTTTCTACAGTTCCATATGATATCAGTATCTTCACTGTAGTTTCAAAGATTAGCTGCTACTGCCTTGTAAAGACAGTAAAGTCGGCCCCGGCCGCCTGCAGGTCTCAGAGGGTTAACAGGGTATTGACGAAATGTTTTTATGACGAATCTACCACATTCCCTTGAAACTAAGATGTATTGATCATTCTTCTGCCTATACGGACGCACACAAACTCACATGGCGTCCATACACGCAGGCACTCAGGGAGACGTGCATGCCAACACACCACATACTGGAAAAAAGCACCTACCACAGAGAGCCCACATAACCGCGGTCGATCAATAGTGTCATCTTAATGTTTACCTACCGCAACTAATGATGTGTTACTACAATAGAAGGCACTGTTTACGGTATCGGGTCAGTCACAGCAGACAAAGGGAAGAGAAAGAAAGCTAGCTGAAATTGCTTGTTTTTTTACACGCTGCTCCACCCTGGAGAAACTAGAGTGCGATAACATTTAAATTTGGTAAAATTTATGAAATATCCTTGGTTGGTTGTGTGCAACATCAACGTAGCATTGATGCAGAATCAAAGCAAAATGCAGAACTTACTATTACCATTTATGAAATGAAATTCCTGCAATGACTACCACTGTACACAGTACTAATACAGCTACAAAGGAAGTAACCTGTATTAGAAAAGCAAAAAACAAAGAGAGACCATGACAGAAGATGGCAGGAGGACTTTCAAAGCCCTGGGAAGAAAAGGAAGAACATTCAGACAGGCTGTGAAGGACAGAGGAAGGGTGAATTGAATAAATAAGCAGAAAAAGGGGGCGAAAAAGGTCCTCTAGACAGAAGGCGATGGAGGGCGAGGCAGAATGAGAAACAGCAAAATGATGTGAGAGTATGCTATTGAGAGAGAGCGAAAGACAGAGAGAGAGAGAGAGTCAGTGACAGGCCACATGGGAGCAGATGAAGGTGTGTGCAGCATGTCAATACAAGTGCTAAGTCACTCAAGGGCTTCCATCGAGCTCAAAACGCAGTCTTGTTTCGCAGTCAGGCATTCTTTGGAGAGAGCCTCCTATTTTCCATTTCTTTCTCAAACATTCAAACAATGTCCCTTCTTCCTCTGTCACTATCACTTTTTTCTTTGTTTCTTTTTGCAGAGAAATCACTGTTCATGTCTGTTCATTTATTAACCAAGCAGGACCAGCAGCGTGGCTGCTGCAGCATCAATAATTGCTTGCTTCCTTAAAGGCATACTGGGAACCCTGGTTATTTATGAGGGTGTAATCTCCTACCTGGGTTGCATTTACAGGTCTTCCACCATCCCTGTGACCCGGTAACCCAGGGGATAGGCTATTGGATGGACAGTTTTGAGCCTGCGACATGACAGCTGAGTAATATGAAATGACAGGACTGAAAGAGGGAGGAGAAATAAAGGATGAAGGGAAGGGGTGGAGGAAGGAAGGCCCCTGCCTGGAGACTCAGTCGAGCAGTGCCACAGGTTTCGAGTATAGGTAGCCATTGTGTATCGGTTATATCTAGCACATTTTTTCATTGAATTTGTGTATTCTGAATTGCAAGGGTATTTTTGTTTTGAAATATGCCATAATTAATTAATTATGCTTTCTATTATAAGAACTAATTCAGATAACCTACTTTCCTGTCTAATAGAAACACATGTTTTTAGGGATAACTTTCTTGAAACCTTCTCACGTTTTCAAAACAAACTAAAAATGCAAGCACTCATTTAATGTTTACTGTGATAGATTATGTTTAGTTATGTTTTTATTTGCCATGTACAATAAACAATGGCAAAAGCTAGGTAATGCACTTACTGTAAATACATACATTTGTATTCATGTATGTACAGTTTCCTAGTGTGTCTCCAGACAAGAGTAAGGTAGAAGGTGAGCAGATGAGGGTTAAAGGATACATCCGTACACCGCCTGTCCTGGATCCAATGGCCAGGATCTTCTGCACAGGGTCAAAGGCCAAAGCAGTGGGCTGGTAAGGGAAACCATGACGCACCGTCTGCAAGAAAAACACAAAACAAGATTTTAATTAAAATAGAAAAACTTTAAATGATAATAGGTAAGGTAATTAAATTATTTTTTATGATTTAATGATATTGCCTGCCCCTATGACATTCTACTGTCGGGTGAATCCAGTTGAAGCTTTGTCATTTTGAAAAGCTAAATGTCCATTTTCCTAAAACTGTGACCTTTAATTCTGTTGGGAAAAAAAGAACTAAATCATCTGAAATACAAATATTTTCCGATAAATGGTTAAGGATAACTAATGATATCAAAGGACATCTATGGTGTATTTACTTGTAATTGTAATCAAACATTTTGTCTAGTTTTTGTAAATGACAACAAATATTTGTATGACAGCCACTTTGCCGTTGAAACAAAAAGACGATGGCTTTTAAGGTTTAAAAGAAAAGATTTCCTGTGACATTTTTATGTTTCTGATTGCTGAGGTGACAGCAGACACCATTCTGAACAACAAATATATCCGTGCATATTGTTGTAAAAACACAATTCTACTATTACATTGTTTTAACATTTATTTATTAAGTAAATATGGAAATACAGAAAACATTAAAGATGCATCCGAATTTCAATGAACTGAAAGCCTATTGCAATTAAAAAACTTAAAAACCTTAAACTATAACGAGGTCAACATTCTTCTATTGATAAAAACATGGAAACATCAGCCTGTGTAATTAGCAAAGAAACCTCAGCTTCTGTTAATGTTGCATCTGGATTGAACTGAGAGTGAACAGGACCTGACTAAGCAAAACGACAGTGTCTCTCAGACTCCCACTCTGTAATGCACTGCATGCACTGCAGCTGTCTGCCATTAGTCATGTTAAATTTCCCAGCAGTGCCTTACTTACAGATATCTGCTCTGGTGAGAAGTAGAAACATGGACATCACCAGTGTTGAATGGAAATGTTACAAGAAGAATATTAGTTTTACCAGCAAACTGTGACATAAGAAATGACTGTTTTAAGCACCGTAACAATGCCGCAGATAAGATTAAAAATGTTATTAGATTATAGTTAAAGACTACCTATATCAGCATTACTGTCTGTCAAAGAGGCCCTGCTTTTACAAAGCATTCTAACACAAATAATAAACATTTCTGCAGTTTACTTTTCCTTTTTCTTTTCTAAAATGGAGATTTTTGCAAACAATCCCACATTGACGATATTTGATAAATCCCTGAAATTTCAATTCAAGTGAATGGTTGAACGAGGAAGTGGTTTTAGGCACAACCGCAGTCTGGTGACCTCTTATGCCAGCAAAGCGCAGCTCACCTTTGACCTGAGCAGAGCTCTTATCAACCACAACTGACAACACCTGCGTGGGTGTTCAGGCCCTTAATGGGAATAATAAATATGTTCAACATTAGTTGTAATGCCTGCGTATTGAAAGGAAAAAGCCCAATAGTTCTCAGAGAAGGCGAAGAACCATCATGAACGAATATTTGAAAATATACAATATTTAATCTGTAAAAGTCTTAAAAGAAATCCGTCAATAATGAACATCCATTTCTGAAACCACAATGAAGTCATCAGAGGCTTGTTTGTTCATAACATAACACCCATTGTTGCCAGACTCCCCCACCTCATCACCATCACAAACACCTTTGTTTGGCTGCCTGAATTGTTGTAGCAGGAGTTCTGTGCTCTCATTAATACTGTAGAGGATGAATTTGGAAAGATAACATGAGAGTCTGTGGATGAATTAAATGGTTATAAAACACAGAATGAAATCACTCAGTGGTGATCAGACTCGACAGGGACAGGAGAAACAATCTGTGCCTGTGTGTGCTTGCGCATGTGCTAAGTGTGTGCATGCTTTGCACACATTTCCCATTCATATTACAGTAAACAAAGACTTCTGTGTGTCAGTCTACATAGGCTATATGTTCATTATTATTTGCATATATTGCATATGTATGAGTTCATTAGGATGGTATATGACATGTTAAATTCATATTATATTTAGGATAGAGATATAATTATATCTATACCATTTGTGTGTGTGTGTGTGTGTGTGTGTGTGTGTTTGTACACTGCTGTAGCATACCAATTAAGAGTACCTAAACTTCAAATGCACATATATCCGTGACCCGACTAATACCTACTCAGCGTGGTTCCACTGCTACATTTATGCCAAGGAGTGCCTTGCATACAAATAGGGTAGTAAACAATAATATAGATAACATGTATGCAAGTGATAAGAACAGTATGATACAGTCCATGGAATGTGCCTTTTTAATTTAGCACATCTATAATGAATCAGCAGTTGGATTTGAAAAGCCTGGCCTCAATATGATTGATACATTTGCAGTGTTTCATCATATTGAGTGTGAGTTATGTTTAGAAACTGCATAACATATCCAATTCCTCAGTTTAAGAATTGGATCACATAGCAATTGCCGGCATTCTCCTGCCAGTTTATATTTTAGATAAGGTCACCTGTTTTAAATCCACTTTCCTTTATGTGGCCGCGTAATAACGCTGAATAAATGTGGGCTACTGCTGAGTAAGTATGTAACTCTCTCATAACAATGCACCCAATGCATCTGGAAGGCCTTAGGCTGTAACATATGCACCATAAGCCACAACATCATCACCCCAACGCACATGCACATCCATTTTATAGAGTTACACTAAGCTATTTTAAAATGACTTTGAGATTGTAATTCTCTTCCATGATTTAATGTATTCTTGCATAAAACAGGATGTTGGTGTGGGACTTATTGCCAGAGGTGACTACATTTTAAGGGGTTCAAAAATAGGTGGGAAAAAATGTGCAGAATGGGCATGAACAAAAGCCTTCACCATATCATTAAGAATCACTTGTCTTCCCCGTCAACCCCGTCATATTGAAGAGGACAAAGAAGGTGAACTGTTGAGCCTGCTTATCAGGCAATAAATGTTTCAGCCCTTAGCAGCAAAGAGAGCTGCAGATGAGCAATGAGGTTCCAAACTGACACTCAAAAATACTTATCTGACTTTGACTCTGGTCAGAAGATTTTTATTAAACAAGCCAAATGCATCAGCCAATTATTCTAAAAAGAGAAAAAAGTGTGTCGCTCATACACATTCATGCACAAAATCACTCGTATGTAATGGCCATGCATGCACATCATGGAGAAACACTCACATCGGTTCTATTTAACCTGACTAGACACACTTATTCACACATTCATCCTCTTGCCACCAGGCCCCTTCAGGTGCTTTCGCCCAACTCTGTTACACTGTTGCTGGGATACAGGAGATCCACCCCCCACATATACATACGAGAGTGCCAGGAGGCAAAAGAAAAACACATTTACTCTGGTGAATCGCAGAGCTGCTCATATATATTTTAAGGCCAAAGACATAAAGCTATTTTTATCCCCCTTTCAGTGTGTGTTTGTAGTATGATGTGCGAGTATGGGATGTCCCGACCTACATATTGCATTCTACAGACTTAAGAAAAAATCTTTTTTTCAAGTTCATTTGGCAGACGCTTTTGTCCAAAGCGACTTACGATAAGTGCGAACAATCATGAGCATACAACTCCGAACAGCAAGAATCTTGCAAGTACTTCAACTTCAAATAGGTGTAATCATTCAAGTGCAGAAACAGTTTTAGCAGGAAAAACCTATTAAAAGCAAATGCACTTTAACTTAGTAAACAATATTCTCACAGTCTAGCAGAAGAACCTTCTAGATTCAGATGCATACTTCTATTATCTATCCATCCATCTAGCTATCACTCTATAGTTACACTAATCCAGAAAGAAAAGACACACAAAGGATATGAATATGTACGTTTAGAAACGCAGTCAGCTGTGCAGCAACTGTTGACCTGCTGCGAAGGACCTGCGTTATGGCTGCCAGAGGCTGCATTACATCAACTCCACTCTCAATCTACCTCCTCCCTTTTTCTCTCCCTCGTTTGTGCTGCTCTTTCCCCTTCATATATACACAACCTTTATGCACACAAGCCTGGTGTTTAATCAGATAACCCCATACAGACATCCCCATCCCCCAAAGACTAATACCACCTCATGCCACCCACCATCATTTCTCTCCACACTGCGTTCAGCTGCAGAGCTGGTCTAGACCCCTGGTTCTATAAATAGCTATCGGCACCCATGTCTACCACTGCCAGCAAATTGTGCATTGAGCAGCTATATCTCCAAACACGGAGAGACACAGTGAAATATGATGTTAAAATCTCAAATATATCTTTATGTAATTACAATAATTGTATATACATGATACAAAGTAAAAAAAAAAAATTAAAAAAAAGCTTATACATATTATCACTAGTGTGGTACAGCGTAATCAAGATCATGGCATCTTTCAAATGTACTGTTACTATATGCTGTTGAATATCAGTTCAAAGTATTTTTCTCACAAAGTGTGCGAGTGTGTGATTGTGAAAGATTACTTACAAGTTCTGTCAAAATTTGCAAAGCTCTGAGGAAAAAAAAATTTGGGGGAATATTTTATCTTTCCCAAAGCTTCCTTAGCAAAGACTAATGTACAATATGTTAACGTAGCAGGCTTCACGTCTTTAGGCAGCACTGATTATTGCTTTTGACCAATAAAAAAATCTAAAACATTGTCAGTGTACCATTAGATTACCTGAAGCTAATTGAGTAACTTGAGAAAAAGCCAAAACATAACTTGGCTGTAGTCTAGTTGACTTGCTCTCTGAGAGCCGTTAGGGGGAAGAAAAAAAACATAATGGTTGAGAATGTATGTTTTTGGTGCCAGTAACAACATTTTCTAAACAAAGTCATCATTGCTGAACAGTGTGGGTACATAAATGCATGTTTCACAACAGAATGTACGACTGAAAAGATGTTGTTGTATTCACACACTGACAGACAAATGATCTCTGGGAGATGCAGTGTAAAGACATAACAATGATGAGTGTTACACCTCCTTTTTGCCATTGAGCACGAAAAACTTCAGAAGAAACTTCAGAGCAAGGGAGCATTAGTGGGTTTATTTAAAGCTGCAAGTCCACAGAGTTCACAGAGTTTTACAAGGATAATTTTGAAAATGATTAAGCTTCTTTAATGAGTCAGAAAACTACAAAAGAGGCTCCTCATTAAGTTACTGTAAAACAAAAACAACATTTTTTTAAGTGTATTACACACAAGGTGGCCTATATTGTCACTAAAAAGCAAATGTGGCAGTTTTTTTGCCAGTTGAACCATATTGAGATCACATGAACCATGCAGCATGATACATACATGAACACATTATGTTGCCATAATCATGTTCATAAGAAACCTGAATGTACACTTAGTGGCCACTTTATTGGGCACACCTTTACAATATAATGCACTTTAACACAACAGCCCTGCCACAACAGCTATCTTTACGAGGCTGGAAATGTTCAGCTTTGGGTGATATTGTTAGAAATGTGTTAATTACATAATATGTTTTAGCATTTAGGTCATATTTAGTGTAGGGATGTCACTATATCCGGTACCAAGTCGATGTCATATTCCTCAAAACGTGGCGCTACTGTATTTTCTACAGGTACCGTAGTATCGTCAGGATTTCGACACTAACAGCGTTCCTGGGACGATGGAAAAGTATTTGGGGCGAACAGAGATCTTCCCCGAGACTATTGTTTCCCTTGATAATGCTACATTGTGAACAACAAATCTGTGTTGAAATCGGCAGGAGAGCTAATTAACGTTAGCTGTCAGCAGCCGGTGGGCAACACAGTCCTGCTTGGCTAAATAACTAAGCTAACATTAGGATGCATTCAATCTCTATTAAGTATAAATGAGTATTGGGAGAAGTTAAATTATTGTTTAACAGGCAGCTCAATCCAGATGGTGCTTAAATCGAGCTAAAGAAGCGTGCAGATACCTGCTACTTTGTTAGCATAGGCATTGCATGCATGGGATTCCCTTATTTTATCCTTGCATCTCTAGTTCTTCAGAGCTACAGCGATACAGGTAGTCAGCAAATTGGCGGAACTTATTGAATGAGTCACTGCTTCGGCCCTTCAATATGGCACATGGCACTACATCACAACACCTCTGCAGGAGCTCGGTAGATGCTGTTGAGCTGGGATACAGGAGTAATGCACTGAACATACTCTAGAGCCTGACCTTGATGGTGCTTGGATATATGTATTTACCCAACAAAATCAAAAAGGAAGCATTTTTCACACAGAGCAAGAATAAATGGAGGAATGGATGAAGGTATACTGGCCACATGCTTAGTTGTACATGTTTCTTGTAAAAATAGTAAAATAATTTTAGATTTGAAAATAACTTGAACTGTGTTGGTCATACATCAAGCACCTAGCCACACTACTGGCCCTTTATCAACAAAATATACAATTTTCAATTTAAGTGAGGTAGACAGAGGGACAACGGATATTTAATTAATATCCAAATAGTACTTTTAAAAATTAACAGCAGGTGTGTTCAACTATTAAAAGTGCTTACGTTGACGTTTAATGGTAAATTAGCTTCTAGAAATGGAAGAATAGCTTCCTTGTTGGCTGAAAACCATTCCATATCTAAGAGCAAGCTTACTAGGGCATATTGTTTAATCTTTTAGTGGAGATAAAACAGTAGCGGTCACTAACTTTTAAAATGATTTATTTGCAGCTCCTTAATCCTTTAGCTGCGTGCTTGTCTTTGGGGAAAGCTGTTTTTTAAAGATAACTTTGACATAAATTAGCTCTCGGCTGTTAATATACATTAAGATAACTTTACTATACAGTCAATTTCTGTGGCAGAGAAGTTGTCCATTAACAAAATCACTTGTTTTCCCTTGGTGGCACCAAACGTTAAAACGGCCATTAGATGTGTGTTATGCTCCTCTTCATGAGCTGGACTCAACAACAGTTTTGAGGCGGGTGCGCAGGAGCTACGGTACGCCGCGCGCCAGTGAGTGCGTTCGCGAGTGTCCCTGCGCGATATCATATACTGTAGTTAGGCCATTTACAATCCGGAACCTACATCCTCTCCCTGCCCACTTCCACTGCCCGCTAATTCGTTTGGAACGACACTTCATATGGCGGACCTTCCACGCGATCGCGCAAACAGAGAGGGTGTAGGGGCCGGATTGGAATTGAGCCTATGACATTTTCCCTCTATTGATATCCACGATGATTGACGGTAGGCTGTCCAAAGTGCCACAACACAACGCGCCCTTAAAGGGACAGGTTTATTTACAGTAGCTGTCTTTCAAAAGGACGACAGAGCAGGAAAACACACGTGACACAAACTGAATCATTAATGCAAATCACGATACAATGTATGTTTTTTGACAGCATTGAAAATGTGCTGTTCTAACCTAACACAGTGATATTAGGGGCGTTTATTTGAAGCTGTAGTAATCTGTCAAATGTGAGCAATGATGTGTATGGCAGATATTTCCTAATTAGGCTACAGATGACCATGTCAGCACCGTGACCACAAAAACAAAATGTTGAAGTAGCAAATAATTATTGTGTAATCACAAGAAAACAAGACTTTATTATATTGCACTTTGGAATCTCTGGCCTTCCTAGATGCACGGTGTCCTTCTCACTTTTTGTTCCTTGGTCCATGATCACATATCTTTATTGACTATTCACTGTAAAAAAAATTTAAAAAAAATCTCAATTTAATCTTTGTATAAAAGTTTTAAAGATGTTTCTAAAAGCAAAATTATTTAAAAAAAAAACAGAATATTTCTATTAATTTTAAAACGGTTACCATATTATTGAATACACAATCTTGATAAGATGAATCTATATGAATACAACCCACATGTGACCTATTTTTAAAATTCAAATTGGGAGTGTTTCAGTGTTGCCATGACAATACTGTATGTAAATCAACCAGGGCAAATCAACCCTGAATCACACAGAGTAGAAAACTGTTGGCTGAAGCAAAGATGCTCTATAACAATCTGGACATCTGGCTATACACCCCAGTTGGTGATGTTAGAGAAGGTAATACATTATCCTCACCCACACAATGTTGTAAGAGGGAATTTTGTCTTCAGATCAGTGTGAAGGTATAAGGTGTAAATATGGTGTGTTTAAGGTGTGTTAAACTTGTGTCTCCTTGCATTACTCTATGAACATATCATGTTCAAGTTGAATGCACTTAATGGAAGTTGCTTTGGATAAAAACATCAGCTAAAATGTAACGTAATATATAATACATGCAGTTTGTTTTTGTGTGTGTTAAGTGCAGCCTGTGTGCATACAAATTGTGCCTCTGCATCATCCAGGTGTTTTAGCATCTGTCCCCTCAGGCTAAACGTCAGGATGAGAGACAGTAGTGCAGAGAAAAGTAGAGTATTCCCGCCACATACATCTATTCCACTTTATGGAGACGTTACACAGTCAGAGCGCCCATCAAACAAACAAAGATACACAAGGCTTCACCCGTCAGTGTTTGAAGGGAGATATTTTCAGGTTGCTCTAAAATTCCTTTGATCTAGTCGGGAGCAGCCCAATATAAAAAAAAAAAAAAAAAGAGGCAAATCAGAATGTGGAGAGTAGAGAAGACGTTTGGGGGAGGAGTGGAAGAAGAGATCCGGGGTTTCTGAATGTGTGAAACGAGTTTCAAATGAAACAACACACAGTGGCTACACAACGCAACAGGATCACATTCCTTTCTTATAAGATACACTCTTGCATTCCTGCAAGTCTTGTGTTTTTCTAACCAATTGTGTATCATTTATTGCCTACCTCAGGGTCAATTGAAAGTTTGTATTTTTAGTTTTTGCAAATTCAGCACGCGATTATTATGTGTACAATGTCCAAACCCTCAAGACTAAAAGAAAAACAAAAGCCTTCTAAAGACGTCTTAGTACAACAACAGTCTTTTAGACGATCGTTTCAACATCTAGGATTCATATAACTATTATTTCAAAAGTCTTTGTCTT
Organism: Bovichtus variegatus; assembly: GCA_943593645.1. Taxonomy (NCBI): domain Eukaryota; kingdom Metazoa; phylum Chordata; class Actinopteri; order Perciformes; family Bovichtidae; genus Bovichtus; species Bovichtus variegatus. The sequence continues at coordinate 7,107,488 of CALSCE010010700.1, forward strand.
TGGACATGTTTATAATGGAACCTGCTACAACTTAAAATATAGCTGTTGAAATGCAGGTGTCATACACATAGAGAGAATTTCGCTTGCCATTTTCAAGTTGTAACAACTTCACAAAATGAAGTACATACAATGACATTTTAGGTGCACTTAACATGTAGATATAAAGTTAAAGTAACTTAAAACTAATAGTTATATTTTCTTACCTATTTCAAGGCAATTGGTTTCCTTGATTTTTTTTTTTAAAGGTAGTATCAACTTCTAGATGTCAACCTGCAGTTTTTTAACCAGATTAAGCCCTAAAATGGGCATCCTGTTGATTTATTCTTACCAAAACAGCTGCTTCCAAGGACATCTGCATGGCGTGGAATAATTGATAGATACATATATTAAACCTGCAAAACAGATGTTTTAATGTTTTGACTGACATACAAACACGGAGCAACATTAACTTTCATTTGGAGTTGTGTTTCTGGCCACCTGATGAATGTAAATCCAATATTCTCTCCTTTTAGCTCTGTTTTGGTCTCCACCAACCTCTGAGGGAAATGGAAAGGGAAATGCTCAGCAGGGGGAGGGCCACTGCAGAGTCACATGATAATTCTCTGTTGGTTGATTATACGGGTGAAGCCTCTCACATTACACGTAGTCACCTGATCCAATTGTCAGTTGAAAAATATTATTTATAGCCGCTTTTAGCTTATCTCTGACACAGGAAGTAAAGATATACATTACCTGTTTAAATACTAAATTGTTTAAGAGCCCTGATAACCAACATGGTAGAATGTACAAATAGAAAAATCTCACTTCTTTGTCAGAAAATACAAAAAATCACCCACAATGTTTCATTGACAGGTGATCTGAACCACCACGGAAAGCATTGTGAGGCACCATGAATTGAGAAAGAAACCACAAATGTAGGGCATGCTGAAGCAGGCAAGTATACGTATGATCGTTTGATATTAAAAACTAACTAACTTTGTTTTTTCTTTTACCATTAATAAAGGGATTCAAGGTTTGCAGGGTGCGATTCTTTTTCATGAAGGGAAGGACTTTCATTCATCTCTGAGGCTGAGGGCCGATCTAATAGGCACTTCCTTCGTGCGCTTGCTGCACGGCACATGAATGCACACACAGCACAGCACACAAATGTGAATGCAGTGTGATAGCTCCGGATGTATGAAAACGAATGACTAAGCCTGGATAAGCTTCCTTCCCTGCTCACTGTAGTGGGCTCATTTGTATGGGAGTTGCAGACTACACAGTGTTATATGTGAGGCCAGTGGGAGTTGAGGAGAGCCACTTGTATGTATTTATGTATGTGTAGCATTTGTGCATTTATATTGCATCAAAGCACTGTATGAGTGTTTTTTTTGGGGGGGGGGGGGGGGGGGGGGGGGGGGGGGGGGTGGTTGTGTGGGGGGGGGGGGGGGGTTGTGGATGGATGAGCATGCAAACATATTATACATACACACATGGACTGATAAAAATACTGCTCTGATAGGTGTCGCATGCTGTCATTTTATCTGGCAGCATTTAACACAATCTCTTTGGGGGTCAAATGTGCTGAATGTTAAGCATGCGTCTCTTCAGATGAAAGTGTCGGCTTAAGAGCAACGTACACATCATTTCAATTATACAAGTGCGAGGCAATCGTCTCTGTTTGGAGGGTGTGGAGGAGGAGATTGTTGTGATTTTACGCTGGGGCTTCATGTTGTACTTTCAGACGTGGGGTCAGAAACCAGTCATGTGTGGATGCACTGTACTGTATATGAGGTTTAACCTTTTAACCACAGCAGCAGGCATATCAGTGAATCAGTCATGGCATCAGCATCATTCCTTAGGCTTGATAGAAAAAGTAGGAGTGGACAAAATGGTCACGGGTTACTACTCACGACACTGTAATGTAACATGCCACTCTGCCCCCCATTTGATGTTTTTAGATATGCTTCTTAATATTCAGTTTTTTGTATGGTATGAATATCTGCCTGAATTCTTTATGACAGTAAATTTGAAACGGATTTAGATGTCATCTTTAGTTATCAGGCTGCGAGCGAATGTGGTTAGTTTGAGTGATTAGCTTGCACACTATAATGGCACTGTGACCCACTGATGAGTTAAAAGTGCATTTTTTTGTCAGCTAAGCAAAACTTCATCACAGAGAGTGAAAAATTGACACAGTGAGTTAATTGTAATATTTGTAAAAAAAAATGCAATATTGTTATTAGGATATCAGAATACCAAACCTTAATCGATTTTTTTAATTATTATTTATTTAGTATTTATTCATTCAAGACAGACATGTATAGCTGTGATCAACACTATGAGCTTTCTACTGACCTTTATAAAGAAAAAGGGAAAACTGTAAAATAATAATAATAATAATAATAATAATTATGATTTGCATTACATTGCGTTTGAAATGTATTCTTACATGAATATACTGTCTCTTACTTATTAAATACACTATTGCAAGGCCCTTTGTCTGCACTTTTTACCTGAATTTTGAAAAGAAAGGAACCTTGAATCCTCTAACGAGCTGTGTTTTGATAAAACGGGGGAAAACAACTCTGACTTCTGCATACACTCTTTAGATACTTCTAGAGAGACATCAAGTAGATGAGGTTTGTCAAGTGCTTGAGAGTATAGCACTTAAGAGCAGAGGGAACCACTCAGAGAGGCAGGATAGAAAACGGTATGGTGGTTTAAAGCTTTGCAGCACTGCAGTTCCAAATGGATTGTTTTCCATAATAAAGTTTCAACTCAGCAGTCGTAGTCATGCACTAAAACATTGTGTTTGTTTATGTTCATATTGTTTCATAACAGTGAAATGCACAGAAAGGGCAATACATGTGTGAAAATATGCATGACTGAAATAGATGTTTCATTGCAAGTAGTCACACGATGGACAAGTTAAAGGATGAAGGAACAACAGAAGATGGCGAGTTTTACTCATGGAAATCATTTGCAGAACATCTCTGGAAATGTTAAGCATTTATTGCCTTTAATGATAATTCAGTACAACACTGATGTTATGGGTGAACATTGGATTTAAGATGATTGACTTCCACAATTTCCTCTCTCCCCCAAAATATGATGTTGCCACAGAAACGCAATGATGATCTAAAAAAAATAATAAATCCGTCGCGAGTGTGGCCTTTAAGAAAAGGGTTAAAGTTGCCTATAGTGGTTCTCCTTCATACATACATGTATGAACATACAACATACATTATAACTTGACTGGTAGAAATAAAATAAAAACAGTTTCTGTTAAAAGTGTTCTGTTAGAAATAAAACTAAATGTGACTAGTTCTCACTAGGAACCACACATTACACATTAAAAGAGGAGTTACTGCATTGGTGGATTAATAAATCAACATCATGAGAATTAAGTGATAGAAAATTTAATGAAATGAAGGGCTGTTTGAAAAGCTCACTCCATTATAATTGCACAGCATGAGGTTAGGCAGGCGGTCGGCTGCCACATACATACAGAATGGACAAAGCAGTTTGAAAGCCCACCCATGCTGCTGCATAGGAAAAAAAAGTAAAATATGACACATTAGCTCATGTTTTTACACCATCATGATATCAGAGAGATTCTGTCTCAGTGGACTCCACTGCTGCACTTCGGAACACTACAATAAGGTTTTTTTTTTTTTACCACACAGCCCCAAAAGAAATTCTGCTTGTGTTTTAATGTTTTTTACTTTTAATGCCTAAATTAATTTAATTTCTAGAAAATAGTGGGTAAGGCAATTGACTCCTCAATCATAAAAGAAAATAATAGGCTTTAGTACTACATTAAGGGATTTCTTGGGATAGATACTACCTACTGAAATGGAAAAATAAAAATGGAGGAATTGAATCGAATCAACTTTTTATCATCACACATGTACACAGCACACACAGTTGGGGTCAGGTGCCTTGCTCAATGGCAACTCGGCACTACAGACTGAGCTACTCACACACACACACACACACACACACACACACACAGACACACACACACACACACAGACCCCTCTTCCTACAGTTTACTGAACATCCTGCCTCTCCTATAGCTTTCCCCCCATCTCCTCTTCTCAGCTTGACATAAACTCCTCCTTAATTGATCCCACACTGTGGCTTCTGACAAGCAGTTGACACGTGGTAATGTGAAACTAGCTAGAAGTCAACCCACTGAGTCATCACACCCATGAAAGCGTGCGGGGTCGCTTTTGAGAGAGTGGGGCGATGCCATCTGTACAAGCCCATGCATCATACATTCAGGGGAAAGAGACGGGGAATGGCAAACTCCTAACCTCAGAGCTCCAACCATTACGTTAATAAAAAAAAATGTGTGGGCAGTATTTGGTCACAAGAGTTATTATGATTCGTCCTGTTGGAACCATGAATGTCTATACACATTTATTGCCAATCCATCAAGAAACTGAAGAGGTATTTCATAAGATAAATCAAAAGTTTGACCTACTGATGTCACGGGATAACTAAAGTCAGAGAGCTTCATCCTCTGGGGAACATCTGCACCAAAATCTTATGACAATCCGTTTAAAAGCTGTTGATATATTTTAATCTGGACCAAACTGGTGGATGACCACTGCCATTAACACCCCTAGATTCGCGCTGTCATCATAGCTAAGAATTGACCTTAGCTTTACAGAATCAAAACTGATACATCTTTACTGGAGCATTATTCAAATTAAAAGGCCATTTATGTTACTGGTGGTTTGGCTGTAAGATGTGGCACAAAGCAACTAAATTATTCTATAAAAATGAGTCATTCTGAACCATTCTGAATATCCTCATGGACACACAGTTTTTCTTTTCTTTTTTTTTTTTACAATTTGAACTGTGATTGTTGTGGTGTTATGGGTAATCATTCATCCCCTTTTGAGATTAATCATTTATTAAAGGAGATTAGAAATATGAAGATGGGTCAAGATGTCTCAGTAGTGCACTTTTTAACTAGCTCTCGATCCAGAAATATTAAAAACACTTTAAACCTAATTGAGTTCAGACATAAATGTCCACCTGCAGAGACTTGAGACCAATAGTTAAACAACGTCTTTCATTTCTCCAAACATAGTCATTTTTATATTTTCCTGACAAGTGACCTCATGTGGTCATGCAAATAATGATCGTTCTCTCTAAGGACAAAGGTCAAAGTAATGTGATGCTATTAACCCCTAGGAAAGAGTTCTCTAGGGATGTTTGGGCGTACAAAGTTTCTGCCTTCCACAGTGAAGAGGATTCTCTCCTAAAATATTGTAATACACATGCATTACGTTCCCTTGCCTTTGTATTAAAAAAATGGTTTGTCCTTGCAGTGTGGTTCTAGAACTTTTGACGCTTTCATTCTTTTGTAAGGTTTAAAGTGGGCATGTGGCCTTGTTGATGTAACAGTTGAGTTCTCCAGTTTTGCCCTAAGTTTAATAGTGTTTGATCACAATGCTTCAAAGTTCCATTCATACCTGACTGTTGAACAATCCTGGCATATTTTGTACTGCTTCTGGATCAATTTTACTCACAAAGCGGAGATGCATCCAAGTATGTGTTCATCTGTCAGACTAAGCCAACGCTTACAAATCATATTTTTTCACATCCGCTTACATTCATCCGTGACTACGGGGATATTCAGAATTTCCAATTAATGAGGTTTAGAACTATGTTATTCACAGCGACGAGGACTTAATGAATATGGAAACCGGTACTTTTCATTGATTCAAATTCTAGAGTCGGTACTCCACTTTAGAGAGGTAAAAAAGAAGAGACACATGCAATATAAATTAAATCAGCTGAGGTAACGACCCAGAATGCAAATGACAACCACTATGACAGACACTAGTGATTAGCGTCAAACATCTGGACGGTGGTTTTCCAACTGTGAAGAGCTTCTATTTTCAGATGTACAGCATTTTTACAATTCAATGCAACAGCCTTAGACCTAATACATAATACTTTTGTTGACACTGTGTCATAGAGTTGCATTATTCATTGTTCATTTTCAAGGCTCTATTTTGTGTTGTTCTATTGGACTGTTTTTCAAGAACATTATTTTAGTAATTTTTTCAATGTTGGGCATTCTGGGCATCAGAAACAATCTGTGAACACTACATTGACATGGCTGTTATAAGATAGAGAGAAACATTAGCATTCATCTGATAAATGTAAGTCCAATATTCATTCACGATCGGTTAGCTCTGTTTTCGTCTCCACCAACTCCTAAGAAATGTGTTGTAGTTTAGCTGGTAAATGCTCCACTTTGTTCACCAGATAGTTGCTAACCATCTGTCTGACAGTCGGTGTGGTCCGGTGAGAAATAACCAAATAAGTAAGGTTGAGGGTTGAATACCAAAACAATAAGCTGAAAGAAGCTAAAAAAGTAAAACCAAGAGGAACTGCAGAGTATGGGGATAATCATCTGTGGGTTCTTCACTGAAAGTGACCCCTTTCACATCCACGTTGTTAATGTAAAAATATAAATTATAGCCGCTTTAATCATATCAGAATTTATTTTTAAATGCTCAAAAACAGGTGAAAATAAATGTATTTTGCAATGCAAACGATATGTATTTTTTACCGTGAATTGTTTTGCATTTATTTTGAGGGCAGCATAATCAGTGGCTCTTTTATATACAGTACATCCCTTATTTTCTCTCTCTTCTACTTCTATTTTTACACACGTGAAAAGAAAGAACAGAAATACTTGAATGAAAATGACTTAAACCTAGCTACCAGTGAAAAAGAAATAAATGATAAGCCTTAAATGTATGCTGAAATGGTTGTATTATTTTGTCTCCTTCAGAAACCTTAGATTATCCTAGACATCGATTCAATTAGTTGCTGACTAAGGGTTTTGTTCCTGCAGTGTTTTGCATTCATGCTACAAGCTTTGTGTCTTACCTCTTTTCAGAAGTGCTCTACTAGTTAGACATCTAAAAAATTGTGCAGGACAACTATGTAAAGTAACTGTCATGTTCCTGGAACCAGGCTGACATGATGAGTGCTGGAAATATCCACTTGAGATGGTGCATGGAGGGATACACCTGGTCAGAAACAATACATTCTGTGTGCATAGCACTCAAATGAGGCTCCTTTGGAATAAAGCACATACGTACATCATCTCGTAACACTCACACAAGACAGAAGAACGGATACATGATTCAAACTGTTCACGCCAAAACTGATCCTGTCATCAGAGATCAATATTGTGTAATGTTTCCTACTGTTTGGTCACCCAGTTAGACCAGTAAGAAAACTCAATATGGCCTTTGTCGAATTCAGTCAAAGGCATGACAACCTTAAGCATACAACTTTTGTTCTGAGCTGCTATTTGCACATGTGTGGCCTTCCTGTCAACTTGAACAAGTCTGGTCATTCCCTCAGGCCTCCCACACTGTCGGAGTGTTCTCATCTACATACCTGCTACTCACTGTCTGTTCTCTGTGAAAAAAGCAATTTTGTGGAATCTGTTGGTTTTCAATGAAACCTAAAAGAAAGATACTGTCTCTATTCCCGAAACAATGAAAGCTGTAGTGTGCTTTGAGAGAATGCAAGCCAGTAAATACATAAAACCTGCTTGGCCTGAACCATCATTCAGCCTCCAGCCTTCCTTCTGTCCTCCTCTTTAGCTCCATTACATCATAACAATAACACAACACTGACATGAGGTGCACCAAATGTTGTACCAATATACAGTAATAATGTTTTATTGTTTTCACACAAATCAATATAAATTGACATATACTAAATACACAAATAATAGGGTTGGTGAGTTGGGTGTTTGATCACAAGAGTAAGACAAGTGTGTTTCATGTGGTTTCCTTCGAAGTAGAGGGATTTTTCATTCTTATAATTATCTTCTTATTGTATAATTTAGTTCAACTAATTCAACTTCAAACCAACACAATGCAATTCAGATCAATCGCGCGCCCTCTCGAACGCTCTCCTCCTCTTTCTGTTTCTACGATTTTCTCTCTCAAATACAAAATGAACTCAATTTGCTGTAAACTAAAATGAACCTACAGATTCAATGAGACTGTCAGCCACCTGGGTCCTGAGTGAGATTTTACCAAAACCTTGCACTATAAACACATAAAATGCTGTAGGATCCAAACAAAATGAGTTGTTGCATCTTCCCACACGGCACAGTGAGGACAGAAGTCATGACTAACTTTGAGAAGTTAGCCATGATGCCAAACCCTCCCACACACACTGCACAAGCTCTCAGATTGATACCCCTGTTAGAAAGTTCAGATCTGATCCAAATACATTTGGGGCAATGAATGGAAATGGACAATGGAGGTGGTGCCTTGGCTTACTCTCTGCTGTGTTCATACTGAAAAAAAAGCATTGGTTTGTTATTGGCGACTACTGACCAGTTTTCGAGCCATTTGTGTTTGATTTACATTCAGGGAACTTGCTTAGTCCCTTTAACAGGTAACATCGTATTTGTCAAACTGGACCCTATTTGCCCATTGTTGTGTGTCTAAGTGACTAATGGGGACAACATTTTTTGAAATTGGTCTGGTGTGGGCTGCAGGCTGCAATGTCATCGTTGGGGCAAATTTCGCACCATCAATGTACGTCCACTAAGTGCTTGTTTTTGCCACTGACTGCTCAGATTGCACATTGAACATTAAGGATCCTTCAGAGGAATAAAACGTTTGTCTTTACCTTTCGCTTGATCCAGTCTGTTTGCTAATGTGTCATGTGACTAGTAGCCGAGGACAACGGTGGAAACGCAAGTGAGCATTGGGGAGAGGAGTGCCGGTGTTGTGAGAGTTAGTTGTGTTGGAGCATAGAAAGCGTAGCTTTGTGTTATCTAAAAGATTTTCAATTTCATGGCTGAATATTTAGCTAATTTTGACAATGTGGATGTGACGCAATAACAAACAGTCCAGATCAAGCAAAAGGTAAATACATTTTATTTATTTTTTTCTGTAGGGTCCTTTTCATAATGTTGTCAGTCACTTACAATAACAATCTGAGCCTGTGAGTCGCAAAAACAAGCACTGACAGTGCGGAATATGATTACATTTCAGCGGCTACCTCTCGCTCAACTATGGACCAATTTCACTTTGACATAAAAACATGGGAAAATAGAATCCAGCTTAAAAAATACCCACGTTTTTTTTTTGTCCAACATTTCTACAATTACATATCCTTTAAAGCTGTCTGGGAACAAACCAGTTTTTGCTATCTACAGTATACACACAAAAAAAAGGTCACAATCATATTACACGGTACATGGTCCTTAAAGTCACTGTGTGTGCATGTCTACATCCCACATCCTGCTTGGCATAACATGAAAAAGCAATATCCTCCTGAGACGATGAGAGAGAAACTCTGCACATCCATTAACAATACCGACCTTATTCAACTTTTACTTTCAGATAGTGTTTTTCTGGCATGTATCTTAGACATGTGATGGACATAGTGGCTGTGACAATGTGACAATATAATGGATCAATAACACATATAATCTCTCCGTCACCACCATTTCTGCAATACCTAAAGATGGACATGCACAGACTCAAATAAAAACCTTAAGAAGAAATGTGATGGTGTTGGGAATGGAGGGCAAGTTTGTACACGCAATACTTTTTCATGACATGCTCAGTCTATTCAGTGTCTTCAAAAACATTCATGCATTAAGCCACTCACTGAAGGAGTAGCAGCTTTCTGCATGGGACAATTGTGCTGTTTTTTTCTGGTACTTTCTCCTCCCTGCCTGCCTGCCTGCCTGCCTGCCTGCCTGCCTGCCTGCCTGCCT
>CALSCE010010700.1:7117272-7140282 GCA_943593645.1 Bovichtus variegatus
GCCTGCCTGCCTGCCTGCCTGCCTGCCTGCCTGCCTGCCTGCCTGCCAAGGGTGCTCTGCAGCATCCTTTTCAGCTTGTGAATCAACCTCCCTCCTCCTCCTCCCCCAGCTCCTCTATACAGACATGAAATAAAAACAACAACTCCCCCCTCCACTAGTGCCAGTCTGGCCAATAATAATATAGCTCCATAAACAACCCGGTTTCTCTTGGGTTCTCAATGAATTATTCACAGTTGTATCTAAAAATCAGCCCGTTTCTTTATTGAGGCATATTCGCTGCAGTCAACTCCAAAATGCATCCAGGAAAAGGGCTGCAATGGGCGGCATAGACTGCTATAAATACCCCTAACACCCCCCCCCCCCCCCCCCCCCCCAACCGTCCACATCCCTTCCTCAATCTCCCTCCTTCTCGGTGAAAAGCACATCAGCTAGGACAGTGCTGCAGGGTCCCTCCGCTGGCTTGCTGTGCACTTTTTTTTAATGCAAGGGAGGGACACCAGTTATGTCATCGCTCCCACACCATTCGTGCCTGCTTACTGATGCAACGGGGAGGCTGCCATTCATTGACTTCCTTTGGATTGTTTGTATCACATGTGTGTGGGCTACTGCAGCCTAAACAGCATGCTGATACTGTTGCTACACCGCACAGACTGGTGGGAGCTGGAGTGTACCCAAAACTGCACATACATGCCAGCTTCACCCGCCGTGCACACATGTCCGTGGGGACTTATGTAGATGAACAATGGGTGACTAATGCAATAACCGTGAGTATTTGCCGTTAGAAGGCTCTAAAACAAAAAGCAACTGAGGCTGAAAAGAAGCTTTTGACTGAGGAGCATTATCTCCTCTGTTGTGTCTAAAATTGCCTCCATTTCCAGGAGAATTGGAAACAAGGAGCTGCCCGTGGTGCTGAACTTTCAACACAAACAGATAACAGCAGGCCAGCAAATCTAGGGTAGAGAGTTGAACTAAGATCCAACTTTTACGATTCTGCTCCACTTTATTAATGCCTACATAACATAATTTTATTTACCCGCATCATGTATGTAAATGGGGGATTTGGGGAAGCCAGAATCCAAGGTGTTACTACCTCAAGTCCTTAGTGAACAAACCTCTTTATCCACCCACCTTGCACATCTGAAAGTTTTCCGACACTAGAGTCTCCTGGACGTCGATTTCCTTGGGAGTTGGCACCGCTGTGGGAGTCCCTGCCGCGCTGCCGCACGATGGGGATCCCATAGTGCCTCCTGGAGAGGAGGTGGTCAAGCCGTCCAACACCTTCCGAAACTTCTTCATTTTCTATCGTGCTTTTGTATAACAGAGTTAGAGAGAAAGTAGACCGCTCTGCTTTCTTTGTTTTTCCCAGAGTTCCCGGTCTCCTCTCAGATGCAAAACTCGTTTGGGCAGCTGGAGAAAGAAAACGTCGCCTCCTGCAGCAGTAGCAGGGTAAAATACCCACTTTCTGTTTTTCTCTCTTACGTGCAATTTAAAAAGTCACAGAGGCACCTCATCTTGCTCGCTGGCTGTTGTCCACACACACAGAAACACACACACACACAAAACGAGTACGTCTGAACCACTCTGATCTGAGGGTTACAGCCAATGTTGCAGATGCAGATCGCTTATCTCATATCTGAGCATGCACTGACGGAACTGAAACTACTCAACTTCATCTTCCTTGTGTATCCTAAAGTAACATCCACTCCCGGGCTTGGAGAGAAATCCCACACCTCAACATAACCAGTGTGCCGAGCAGCGACCTATCAGACAGGATTGGACAGATCAAAAGAAGTTCGAGCAGGTCGATCCACTCCCCCCTCCCAAAAAAAAAAAAAAAAAAAGCACTTTGGTTGCCAGTAACAGGAAGAGAAGGAGGGGGAAACAGACTGAAGACGCAGAGGCAATGCAGTTAAACGCGGTTGGACTCCACAGTCAGGCCGGAAAACGAGACAATTCAAGCATCGAGAAGAAGAAGACGGGACAAGAAGAAGACATTGTGCGATGGCGAAGTGAACTGGAGGTTAATCTATGGATGGATGTGAGTCGGGTTTTTTGTCTATCATCCAGCTGTGCTGAGCGTCGCTTCCCTGCAGTCCAGAGACAGGAGACGGGAGCTGTCCGCGATGCTGAAAAACCAGCCAGCCCCGCCTCCCACCACCTCTCTCTCTCTCTCTCTCTCTCTCTCTCTCTCTCTCTCTCTCTCCTCCATCCCTCACCAGCGATTGGGTGAAAGCTCTAAATCAAAGATACAGAATGATTAATGAAAATAACCTAGGAAACGGCAATAAAGGAATAGTTCATTCAAAATAAATCAAACAAAATCATCCATCCTTATACCTTTATACCATACCTTTATGGAACTATGTATCAATCAAAATGTGGTAATAAGAGGTCTGAGAGGAGATTCTGCATCCTGTTGTGGATTGTTAAAGCTCCTAATGAGTGTAGCATTGTAGTTTTTGTTGCCGCTCGTCATTTCCTGCCAGGTCGCTCGGAAGTCTCCATCAACAGGATCTGTGGAGTGAGATAATGTCCATCGACATGAATGCCAGCAAAAACCTAAAAAAAAACAACAACAACCTTTAAACAAAAAACAAGCTACGGGGCCCACATCATGCTGTTTCTCTCCACTGGATAACATATTTTATTTTGAACTCACAATGTTTTGCACATCACTCCCTCTGAATTCACACACATCTATTAACCCCTCGCAGCACTGTGCGAGAAGGGACTGTAGACTGCTCCAAGGACCGGACTAAAAAGTGCTTTAGAACAGCTGTTCTAAAAGCACCCTAAAAGGCCTCTTCCATGTTAAAAGACATCTAATTTCATCAGCATTTTACTCCATTAACAATTTCATATGTTCATGTTATGCTGCACGGTTTGCTTATATATTATGTTCTTCATTAAATATTATTATTGGAAACTCAATGTGTATGTTAGCATGTACTGTAGTAATGCACATAGTTCCTTTAACTTCAATTCATCTTTACACATGCTTCATGGTTTACGAATAAGAAGCCGGATGTAAGGGAGGGAGAAAAAAAGGAGAGACGAAACACAAAGAAAACCTTTATGTCTGTTTTTCTAAAACATCATATAACTGCTTGTGCTACAATGCACTGTACTTACCTACTTGCGTCCATTTTAGTTAGACCTCCACTTAGATATTTAGGTCAGTTTAGGGCTATGGCCCCATAGGTCACAGGTTATATTGAACTCATCTCCAGCTACATAACACTCATGTTTGGAAAAAGTTGATAGAAATATTAGTTGGAGTGGTTAAAAGAAATTCAAAATAATAATACTGAAAAAGCAATAGACAGATTTGACTGCAAGTACTGGCAGACCCATGTGACTAAATTGTGACTGGATTTATATGTGGGTGAAATTGTCGTTGGTTAAAGTAGTTCTGTATACATTTTCAGTGACAAAGAGAATTGTGATGAACGCTCAAAAGTCTGAGCCCGGTGTGGTTCTGAAAATGTCCTGCTAATTTTGCTGGTTTCAAGCATTTCATGCAATTTGAGTAGCTCTTCTCAATATACTAATGGACTAAAACATGGTTTTGCATGTTTCAGTCCATTAACCACCAAGAAAATATACTTTACATTACCACAAACCATTTTCCAAAGCCTACCGTAAGTGTTTAGATTGCTTTCCTACCTTCCAGGCAGCTATTGGTTTCTATTAATTTCTGAACATTACAAAATCACCTAAATGACTTGAAACAAGCTTAATATGTACTGTGGAATGAAGGTTCTTTTCACCTCCAGTTTTTTACTTTAAATATTGTCAAAGTTGAATTATTGTTGTCTAAAAACGTGTTTTTTGGCAGCTGAGATTACTGTACTATGTTGTCAGGAAATCAAACCTGGGAAACATAAAAAAAACATGGATGTTGTGAAAGGTATAACATGAATTTGACCATTTGCAATTTGTGAATGCAATCCGCTCAAGTCTCAGTTGTCAGAGCGTCCCTGAATCTACCACCACCAAGAACCAGAGCATCGCCTGCAGCCTGCAAAACTGATGAAAGTGATAGAGTTTGAAAATAAATAAATAAAGCCGACTGTGCCGTTACTACTAGCAATGAGCCCACAGTTGATGGTAGAAACAAATATTAGAATCCAACATTACAGTACAAAGAAAAAACAACAATTCTGAGTATGCACAATACAAAAGAATCTTAAATTATAATTACCTCATTTGAATGTTCAGGACCGGTGATATTGCATAAGCACTTACATCCCCAGTCTCTGCCCCCTGGCAATACTTGATGTTATATTACGTTATAAGTCAGAGCACAGCACACATGGCCGGTCTGTCCCATTCTCCAATCTAAGATAAGAAGATAAAAAGACTACACTTTGTGGTTTGTGTCACTAATGGTGACTAGATTGCGCGCTCTGCAGATGTCACGCGCATTACCCAATAAGTGCGCTGTCTACAAGGTCCTTTGGGGTGTTGAGGCCCTTCACTTGGTTCTTCCTCTTATCATTGGTTGTGTTTGCCGACTTTCAAAACCTTTCAAAAAAATTAAAAAAGATAAAAGAATATGACCTACCAGTGCTTATAATAAGAGGCTTTTTATAGTATATATGAAACGCATGAAAAGGAACCCCTACAAGATTTATTTTGGAGTACCACTGTGAAACAACATGGGGCCCATACATGTAAAAATGGCCCAGAAACTTCAAGGCATGACGGGGGGTGGCTTTAATCTTACTGCTAAAACATGGCAAATTGGATTACTTTCACATTTTCAAGCATGTCGGGGGTCTATTGAGACTAAATGATGCAATTTTCAAACACAATTATCAAACTCTACAGAGGTTCTCTTCGCTCAGCTCTAAACTGTGGTCATTTCAATGTGCATAGAAACAAATACTACATGTGAAACTATAGGGCATCCGGGGAGTGCAGATCTCCGTTTCCACAAGTGAAAAACAATGCTTGTATCCGCTCCATTTTTCGGATCTACTCCCAAATATAATGGGTTTTCCTACTTAGTCCATGCTACACCCTGTCACCAAGTTTCATGAAAATTGGGCCTGTAAACTGAAAACATAACCTTCCTTGGCAGTGGTAATGATAAGATAACCATTCCATTATTATGCAAGGGCATGGGCTAATAAATATCAAATTTGATTGATTGCAGAAAATCTGAATTTACTGTGAGCTTTGTGTATGATATATTCTCTCAGGATATATGTTTTCTGCAGTTTTCTCTGCAGGTGGCAAGGCAGAGAAATGGCTGAAATGACCAATGAATTGTCTATAAAGGGGCTCAGGCGTCTACAAAAACACACCAGCCCATTAGTTATGTTAGTTGTTCCCCGATACACAAAGACTCAGGGGGCTTTTCACATAGGATGTTTAGAGCTGTCCACTTAGCGTAACGCAAAACTGCCCTCAAAAGCAATCATCATTACATCATTACCACTTAATGTTTTGTGTTGAAGAGACACAAGGAGGTAGTGTTTGTGTTTGTACCATGTTTGTGTACTGTGTACAACACCCCAAGGGATGGGGAATAGACACAAATGCAGAAAGAGAGCTTGATATTGTGTTCCGCACAAACATGCACCCACAGAGCTTTGTTTCTGATGGTACATGGTAATTAGGCTGCTAGCTAAATTATGGCCAGAGATAATTTGTGGTTTTCATTGGAGAAAAAAATCCAAAACCGAAAAACACATACAAAAAAAAAACAGGAATATTTAGTTTTTTGTAAAGGAGATGATTACTCAAAGCCGGTGATGTAGTCTCTGTGCAATTACTTTGAATGTCATAGTTTAAATTCTCAGTTATGACATGTCTCCCACACTGTTCCTTGTTATGTTCCTTTACAACAAGATGTGTGGCAATCAAGAAAAATCTTAGGATATGTTAAAGGCCATTATGATGATTATAACTCACAACTGATTGAGGAAGAAGGCCAAGTACAGTTGTGAAATGACTATTGATTGAGGCCAAGTTCTTGGGTGATTGTAAATGACAGATAGTCAAGGCTGCATAGAACCCTTTGTGCCCTGACACACCAAGGTAGCCTCAAGGAGCTAGTGTCAATAAAGAGTGCATGGGCAATCACATGCACTTGGACCCATCACAAATACAACAGCTGACAAGAGGTGTGAGAGGAATAACAAGTCAGTATTTGTAGTCCAAAAAAGAAGACTCAAGACCCAGTATTACAGAAGGACAAACTAAACTAGCCAACCGTTACGAACAAAGATGAATTTCGTGAGAGATGGGATGCCACATCACTTCTCAGAGGTTGACAAAATCTGTAAGCCTCATACAAAGACCATTGACATCAGACATGCTGCAATACCGATCTCTGTCCACTTTGATCCGGACCGAAATATTTGAACAATTATTGTCATGACATTCATGGTCCACAGACAATGAATCCTTATAATGTTGGTGATTCCCTGACTGTTCCTAGTGCCACCATGAGATTGATATTTGTGCTGCTAAATGAAGTGTCTGGAAAACTATTGGTTGGATTGCCATGCAGTTTGGTAGAGACATTGCTGTCTCCTCAGGATGGACGGAAACAAATTTGGTGACACCTTAACTGTTCATCATCAGGTCAAAATTGAAACGTAACCTATGCTTTGGTTTGGGACGAAACACCTGCAAAACAAATGACTTTACAATCACTCAGCATTACTTTGTGTTTCGAGCTAATTAGCAAACGTTAGCATGCTAACACGTTAAGTCAAGATGGTGAACATGGTAAACATCAGCATGTTAGCATTGCCATTGTGAGCATGTTAGAATGCTAAAAAAATAGTATTCAGCTCAATCACTACACTACACATCAGTCTTCACAGAAGAAAGATCTGAAATGGGAAAATCTTTGTGTTTCATGTGGGTCGAGTGTGAATGGAAAGGGGTTAAATGGGACGTAGCATTATATTTATCATATTAACATAATCAACTATTTACAACATTTTTAATTACCCTGACACCACTTCTGTCTATCCCAATAATTCTACTTAAAGAGACACTGTTGTCCCGCTGTATTTACAAACATAACAAAATAAAATAAACAACTTTAACAGCATTGTAGAACATGAACAAACTAGATTAAGTTGTTGTTGAGTGTTCACCGCTCTATTAAATGACACCTCAATCATTTAGGGAGTGATAGCAGGTTCCTCTCCTGTGTTTTGAATTTTTGATGGTGGGCAGGGCTGACCTTTGGTTTACATTTGGATCACAAATTAGAGCTTTCAATTATTGATGTCTTAACCTGTATGCAGAATTTTAATGTTGTCCGGGTGGTGCTAAAGTCATACTGCTGAATATAGCGCTGTGTAGTTTGGTACTACAGAAATGTATCATATGTAAAAGATAATAATATGTTTTACATGCAAACTGTTAATCTACAAGTAAGTAGGAACTATAAGCATCAGCTAAATGTAATAAAGATGTGCAGTATTTCTCTATGAAATGCACTGGAAAGGAAGTTTAGAGTAGTATTGAAATAAACATGAAAGGTAACTTTACTTTTTTACCGAGTACACATAACATGAATTCATCACATGCCTAGTGACGACTCCCCAAAGATAAAGAAAAACAACTGGGTGTGTAATCGATACCTCATCCACTTCTGGCTGGGTGTTTTGAGATAGTCTCCTTATTGACTGAACCTCCCACACACTGGACCTCTGCACTCATGATATTTGATCTCAACTTACCTCTCTGAGACGTGTGCAGTGTGTACGTGCAGAGAATCTCTTTTTTACTGTGATCTCAGAAAATAACTAAATCCCTGATGCTAGCGAAAAGGATACAAGTGAAGTAAAGAAGAAATGCAGATGAGGTACATTTACAGAGATGAGGGAATATGCCACATTTAGATTTTAGAAATGTTACCGGACAAGCTCAGTGGATGGCAGCCAGGGCTGTAGCCACCACGTAGGGGTCATGTCCTCTGTAATTGTTCTGAGGATTTAGGGTTTTAGGAACATGAGGGAGTGCACTCCACTGTATTGGTGAATACAACCAGAATTATAAACTGTATTTAGACTGTCATGTACAAGTAAAAAAATGACTGAATACATCAAATTTGAGAAATACAAATAATTAAAACATTTCATTTCTAAAATCGTGAAAAGAAAAGCTAACCTACTGTAAACAAGGTTTGTGGAACTGGCGGTTTCACAACGTAAATTTAATACAAGAAAAGGAAGACAAGCAAAGAGAAATGAAAAGAAAGGTAGTGAGAGAAGGTTTCTTAGGATTCTCACTTAATTAAAAATAGATCAAATGGAACACAAGCCGAGAAAAGAGGGAAAGGAAGAAGGTCGGAAATTGATCAGAGGGCAGTCTTGAATTTTCCACAAGCCGGTGGTAGTTATGGTAATTATATTGGAAAGAAAATCCTGCGGTAAGCATACAAGATGAAATGTATAAATCAATGAATGTGAATGCAATGCTGGCATTTTATTTACTTTTACTTTACTTACTTTTAAATTATAATATACATTTTTTTTTTCCAAATTCATTGATTGGAGAAGCGCCCGGTGGGAGTTGCTGCTGCTGCGTCGCCTTGAAGGCTGCATGCAAATTTCAGCACACTGACTCTACAAGGCATAACAATGTTAAGGTTATGCTTAGGCAATGAACATCCGCCTTGTTGTTGACCATGTACCTTGTAAATTAAATATGAGGGTTTTTCATGTAAAAAGGAAACATATTGACCAGATGGAAACAAGCACATGAAAAGACACACTCGCTCAATTAGATAGGTTCCAGCTTTAACTTTTATAATTGCTTCCACATACCCCATGGACACCCCTCAGTCCCCCCCCCCCCCCAACTGAGCTGATTAACAGAGGCTCAGACCACCCACCAATCTGTTATGTCACCTTGGCCCAATTAATACCTGCGGAGTGATTTGATAAAAGTGCACAGGAGCAGAGATTAGAAGCAAAGTGAAGCCACAAAAAGTTGTTTTTTAATCAATTTCCAATTAAGAATTCATTCCTGTCTGTGGGACCACTGGTAACTGATTCAAGGTGGAGGAAGTGAGGGACAGAGAGGCAAGGCTGATCCTACAGGGACCATTCATTTTCATATAAATGAGATGGTAAATGCACGCCTGATTTTCGGGATTCATTATTGACCAAAAGATGAAGACGAGTAACGGTCACTTTCCTTTTTTACTTAAGCACCGAGATTCGTTGCTTGTTTCAAAGCTGATAAAACCTTGTTTGATATTTCTCTTAGAGAGGGTGCTGAAGGTATCTTATTACAGCTAGTGCAGAGCAGTTACTTACCACCCTGAAGCAAACACAAACCTTTAGTGGAAGAGATAGTGAGAGTCACAGTGAGCTGGAGGACCGGATGGCATTTCCTCATGGTAACTATCCACTGATATGAATGTTAATACGTGTAAAAGAAATTTCCTCATCTCTGTGCCTACTTCAGGCTATTCGCTTAACAAACAGCAAACAAACAGCTTATTGGACATACAGTAGGAAATATTCAATTATTAAATAGTCAATAATCAAATTGTATTGGGAAGTAAACTGCATGGAACACAATCACAGATGCAATGTGTGCGATTTACTGGTGTTGTGTTGCAGTGTGTTACTGGTATTTACTGGTATTGATCCATTTATTCTTTACTGGATCAATACGGCACATGTACTGCATGTTTCCAAAGACAACAAACCACCATCACAGCTATGAAGCCACAGCTCAGATCTTAGAAAACAAACCTGTACATTTTAATACTTTGTGACAATGATCACTTGTTGTATATCAATTGGAAATTAGGGAAACTTGGTCTACTTGGTTGTCATGGTAAAGATCACATCATCTTACGCTCATCTGCCCTGTGATGCCTTATCTTGTGTTCGAGAGCAGCCAATCACGCACCATGGGAGGTCTCATTGATATCTTCTTTAAATTTAAAATCGACCGCAGGTCTTCAAAGCCACCTGATTACTGTAATTCCTGGGCTGCAACATTAAAACCCCTTGATCAAATCTATGTTTTGTTTCCTGACACCATAAACATAAAGCTATGTCAAAGGAAATGTCTGTAGCCTGTCGTGTTAGCGATGACAGATTTGGAGGATAGAGGAAATTGGTACTTGACCGTGGTTGTAAAAGGGTTACAATCATTATTTGTGTATACGATGATCAAACAAAATTCATTTCACGTATTAGGATTGAAATTCATGAAAAACATATTGAGTTTCTCTTTAAAAAGGCTTTATTCAATATAAGAAATACTACAACGTAAGTACTTCATTTTCACAGGTATACACTATAAAAAAAACATCTTTAAAAAAGATTTTATACTGGTTGGGAGGCCAGAACAGAAAGAAATAGGTGTTTAAAAATACATCAGTGTTAGAGTGGACATGGTCTCGGAGATCTTATGTGGAATAATTACAGAAATTGATTTAGAAGACATTACATCAAATTAGAGGACAATTATGGACAATTGATCGCTTTCAGCTGCTAGTTTGGGGACAATAATCTAATGATAATTAAATTTTATTTGGTGAATGGTTAATTTTGTTTACAGATATACTTGAGTCAGAATATTAAAGTTTAAAAATTATTTTTGGTAAATTCAATTGCATGCAGGCATGGTGCAATGATTGTTTTATATATTTAGAATGCTGCCTTTTCATTGCTTCTTGTTCCGAATATCTTTATCTCACACGTATAAATACAGACAGTGCTAGACATAATAATACCAGAAAACGTCATCTTCACCAGATCTCTAAGCAAACATAACATTTTGGCATTATGAAACAAAAGCCCGACAGCATGACAGCAAGGACAAAAAGAGAGACAAGATCCATCGATCCTTCTCTCTTCTGCTCCTTCTTTGTCTGCTGAGGAACATCCCCGCTGTGTTCATCTAATCCTGCAGGGTGGCACTGTGCAGAAATACCATGTGAAAAAACCATCAGTTTATGCTTTTTCGGTGGTATTGGGTTTTTTTTTTCTGTGCTTTTTATGACATTGGATATTGTGAACTACAGCCAGAGATGGCAAATGTTCAAATTCATAGAAGACAGGATACCATATTATATATAAATATATATATATATATATACATATTATTATATAATATGTATTTGATAAGAGAAGTAGAAAACAAACATAATAAGCAAGTGGTCAACGCAATTCAAGAGCTTTTTATACCTTTATTATAAATCAGAGGCAGCCACACAACTAGGTATCAGACATTAGATTTTTTAATTATATCAAATCTTCCATAAAAAATCAACACAAGCCTGGTTTACTTATAAAAAGATATCTGTACACTATGTCTGTTTTTTTCATCTTTGCACTTTTATTGTCAAACTATTTATCACATCCAATATGGCATTTTGTGGATTAATGATTGGAATTTTTACATCTGTGACCTTGACTACAGCTCCAGACTTCAGGAGCTGGTAGGGGAACACAGTGAGGAGGTGACAGCCAGCTGTGACCTTGATCCTGTGCCACCATCACAGCATTCCTCTTCACCTTTCAAACACACCTTATAAATCAGTTAATGGATCATAAATCTAATGATACGGGACACAGAGTCAAGTACTTGACGGAGCAAGGCAGGAAGAGACATTGCTGAAATGCTAAACCCTTATTGATGGTATAACTGAATTTGGCCCTTCTTGGGGATGACCTTTCAACTTTTAGCGTTTTATTTTCCATATAATTAGATTATGGGGGGGTTAACTAATTAGTGGTGTAAACATCATTTCTGGTCTTGGTGACTGAAACTCACTTTGGCAAGGAACCAAAAGGCTGACTTTCAAAATCTGTCAATCATGTGAAATAATGATAATAAAGTGTCTGGAAATGATTAGAAAAGATCCATGTGCATGCTGTGCATGCTGTGCAGGCTGCGACTTTTGAGTACTGGCACTTTTTGATTCCATTACAAGCATTTAATTTATTCTACTTTAAGATAAAGCTCAATTAAAAATATTCCCAGATGAGATGAAAACAGGCAGCAGATTGTGACCTGCCACAACATTAACATCGCTGGGCAGCAGAGGGAGAGGTGGCCACCTGAAGCATGGTGACCTGTTACTCTATGCTGGGTTTCCACTCCATGGTTCGGCTCTTCTCGACTCGACTCGACTTACTTTTGGCACCATGTACTTTTCTCTATTTCGTTTTCCACTGTGGTAAGTAACCCCTCAGTGTAATCGCCGTAGCGTCTTGTTCTCCATTAAAGCAGTTCAAATAAGTATAATAATAAATAACCATCCATCTACTCTTAATTAGAGTAGTACGATTTGAATCAGAGAAAAGCAGCAAATAATTGGAGATCGAGATAAGATGTTTCGCCCACTGAGAGTAAAACCATCTCATCCTCATCATATTCATATCATGATTCATCCATTTGCTAAACTCAGATGAGTGACGTGATGTTTTGACTTGATTGGTGAATGATTGTACCATCAAGTTGAATAAAGACAGTATCAAATTACGCTCAGTTTTTTTTTTTTTTTAAGGATTGAGGCAAAGAGAATGGAGCCCTTGGTTAATGTGAACTCACTTTAGAGATGAATAAGTCACACACTAATGAATAGTTTCTCTCCTGAGGGGCCGGAAAGTATAATTTTGCCAGGAGACAGAGACAAGGCTTTTGTTTGGTGGCATAGAAACAATTCCCTCTGTTCAGCAACAGTTGGCATAATGAATAGATGACGTCATTACAGCAGACTCATGGGACTTTTCCCGTAGGGTCTGGAGGTGGGTGTAAGAGGAGACGGTGTGAAGCAAGAATTGCGCTAGACAATCAAAAAGAAACTAGAGAACGAAATCAAAGAGATACTTATTCCCAGTGACATATACAGTATATTAGAGCTCATATGTTCTATGCATTTGATGGCCAAAGAAAAACAAGCAGGATAAAATGAAGAATCAGCTGTGGCCCAATCATCATCACCACCGTCTTATCAGTTGACTCGCGTCACTTTTTATCCTCTATTGGTGTTTTTTCTTTTTATGCTTCCTGACTTTCAGTGGTTCACATCCATCGTATTAGAGAAGGCACATACTGATGCGTGTCACAATTTCAAGAAAAATTGGAAATTGTGAATAAACTGGCTTGTTTGGATTGGACCTCTGGCACTGATTAATTCATATTGTCACGTATCTGTCTCTGTAGAGGTGGAAGGGACAAACCCACACCCACACGTGCCACATGAGCTATAATCCTTTCTTGTAGGCATGTTTAGGCATGCTTCAGAAATGCAAAACGTGAACTGTTTGATTCCTCGCTCTCATCATTATCTCGCCATCAACTCTCCCCTTCGTTATAGACATTCAGCACATCCGCAGGGTTAGAGCGCACTACCTAGTTCATTAGCACATGCAGCTGAAACATTCCGAATGTGTGTCACACACACCGTCCAGAAATCAGAGCAAAAAATACAGAGATTTAAACTCAGTCAATTTTTTTCATGGAGAGCAAGACATAAAGACCAAAGCCTTGTTAGACGATTCTGCTGTTCCTAGAGCTGCTATGACATTACATTTCTGGCCTGATGATTGTGATGGACACACAATGCTCAAACTTCATATTTCTAGTACATAAGTTAATATATTTGCCTGCAGTGACAACAGAGAGTCAGGGGTCACCGAAAACATTAGGATTCATGCTGTAGGATGCGTGTGTATCCACAACAGATTTTAGGGAAAATCACACCCCAAGATATAATATAATGACCCTGTCAGCCCAGCTTTCTGCATTGATGGCCTAAAACCAGTTTGAAGATCAACGCTTTTGCTTATGAGGGGATTCCAATCCTCATGACATATCATAACACTTCTAGTATGAACAAAAGACACAGAGACTCAGGCGGGTGATACATCGGGTTAGGCGGAATTGTTAGAACACAGGAAACAAACAATAACAGACAGGCTATGGCACCATACATGTGCCAAACACGTGCCTCTATAGACTGTATACTGATACTGGAAGGTTGATGATTACATGACATTATTACATTACTGTTCATTTAGCTGACGCTGCTGTGCAAAGCGACTTACAATAGGTGCAAACAATCATGATAGAATTAGGGACAAAAGGAACAGGATTTAATAGAATTTTCATTACTAGAAGTGTATCATTATTTCCGTTGCACAGAACAATAGCGCAGGACTGAAACCCAGAAGGTAATCAGCCATGAGGGTCGCTGAGTGATGTTCCCAGTTCACCACTGAGAAAGGAATGATCAAAAGTCCTGGAAGGTCACACCATTGGTCAATAATCCACTCAAACCAACTCTCAGGAGCCACTTTAGCTTGAGGCACAGCAGCAGTGACACATCATGGCAAACAAAAGCACGCAGAGGAAAGGAAACGCAGCTGTTTCATCACGTTGATTATGCCTTTCCACATTCCTCAAGCAGCAAGGACTTCTGGGATATCATCAGAGGTGTTCATTTATTAATATTATTGGCTGTAGTAGAAGTGGTTCTATCCGTTGTCCCGTTGACACCTT
Organism: Bovichtus variegatus; assembly: GCA_943593645.1. Taxonomy (NCBI): domain Eukaryota; kingdom Metazoa; phylum Chordata; class Actinopteri; order Perciformes; family Bovichtidae; genus Bovichtus; species Bovichtus variegatus. The sequence continues at coordinate 7,131,781 of CALSCE010010700.1, forward strand.
TACGTGTTCTGTGCATCTTCCGAGGTATGGCTTTCGATTGTGTCCTGTCTGTGTTTTTCTGTATTTTAATGTGTCTGAGTGTATTTTGTGTTTACGTCTAGATGTGTTGTTTTAATAAGTATCCTATTACTAAAATAAGCTCACCTCTCATTTTCACAGCAAACTGAGACGAAATAAAAAGGCATCCATGAGTCTGTCTCTGGGTAAGAAGTAGAAAGAAAAAGCTGTTGCTATAACGCAGGGTACAATGCAGCTTTAATGTAGTCGCATTGGACATACATGATGATTGTTAACACCATAGGTAGAGAGGCCCATACTGTATGTCAGACCAACACGGACACACCTCCTCAGATGCGTCACTGTCCTTAGCTGGTGAGGATGAGTGCGGGGACTCTCATGAATAAATAAAGTGAATAATGGTAGTTCTTTTCAAAATGCATGCACAAAAGGTTAACAGCTTCTAAATAATCACAGATGTTTGTCATGTTTGTTGCTCTGCATGGTGAACAGCAGCAGAACAACCACTCAAGTCCAGCCTTGCTTTCAATGTACACAACATGCAGCTGCCGCTCTTTAATGCTATAGTTATGTTTATTTCTTATTCATGAAAACTGTTCTTTACCGACCATCTTCTCTTTCTCCTATGGTAAGATATATAAAAAAAATAATAATAATGGGGACAACACTAGTCATTTCCATGTCAAAATGTTGATTTCCCTAAAAGAGGCAGCTGCGGATGTCCTGTGCTTCTGTGGGAAATTGTTCAGCAGAAGGAGTGTGTCACTGTCTCATCTGTTGTATACCCGTTTGCCATTTTATACCTTTATTAGAGATGACATGAATTAAGGGGACAAAGAGGGGGAACATCAGACAAAGGTCCCTGGTTGGATTCTAAGCGGATCTCTTGGATGGATTGCCATGATATTACGTCCAGACGTGTCTCCCTGAGGATGAATTGTAATAACATTGGTGATCCCTTGACTTTTTTTCTAGAGCTATCATCATGTCAAAAAATGTATTTCTCCAATACTTACCACTACAAAATACTGTACATGCAAAACTAATGACATTCCCATCAGCCTCAATTTTACTTTGTGTTTAGCAAATATTAGCGTGCTCCTATCACGCTAAACTAACACAGTGAACATGGTAAACAATGTACCCGATGAACATCAGCATTGTAGCATTGACACTGTTAGCGTGTTAGTTTGCTGTCGTTAGCACACATCTCAAAGCAAAGCCTTGCAGAGCCGCTCGCGTGGCTTTAGACTTTTTGTTTTGTCTTCTTGGTTTGACAAATGCATGAGAAAAGTCAGAGTTGCCAAGGGAGACTGAAGACACCCATGTGTCCTCCCAGATGCACATGGAGTTGATAGGGATTATTGTATACCAGGCAGTGATGAGCTTCAACAGGATGGTGTTATGTGTGCAGTGCTACCTCAGTTCAAAGATGCAGTAGGCTTTGTATTATTTTAGCTGGTCGGTCATGTTGAATTTTGTCAGCTTTCGTGCTTTTAAAACTATGACAGTGATGTAACAGTTCTAATTAAGTGCTATCTAGAAACTGAGTGTTAAAGAGAAAGTTCAGCTTGCATGTAAAAAACACAAACTCTTCACCCGCACATCCCGACACACATGAAGATGGATAGATGAATGGACATATTAATTAGTCATAGCTTCTTAGCAGCACTCATATTTCAAAGTAGATGATCAAAGAGCATTGCAGGCTGACTGGCAGACGGACAAACAGGGTCGATCATTGAGTCGATCATTGAGTCGTTAATCTTCGCGCTTTAATGGATGAAGAGTGACAGAGACACCTCCAAGGAAGCCTTCCTCATGTAACCTTCTCAGGCAAACCTCGTGAAGCATCCCTTATTACAACTTGCCTTTGTTGGGCTCCACCCACGCTGAAGAAAATAAAAAATAAAACAGCCACACCCTTCTAAATCATGTCCCATTGAAAATTCGCTCGCTCCCTGGATGTCAACCTTAATTCCCTCTCAGTTCAACTATTCTCTTTCTTTCACAAACAAATGAGCTCAAATGCATGTTTGAATATTTGTGTCCCAATCAGTAGACAATAACACAAGGAGGTAAAACACAACAATAAAGACATCATCAGGAGAGTTCAAACTCCAACACGTTTATATCCACACACATGAATCTATTACCACCTCTCACTACGCCATACCTAATCTTGTAGTCCCATGATTTTTTGCAGCTTTGTGGATTCCCAACTGTGCGCCCTCCCTGTAACCCAGCCTATTTCCCCACACTCAGGCTTGCCATGGCAGATCAATGGCATAGCATGAGGTTAGGTTTTTAATTGAGGTGTCCTGAAGGGTGGGGGGTGTTTTAATGAGGCCAGGTCCTGTTTTCATCCTGACCTTTGAGGCTCTGCCCTACAGGTGTCCATCCTCTTACTTAAAAGTAATGTATGGGCTTGTAGGGCTACCCCAGAGGTGTCAGACCTAACCAAGCTCCTCTGCAGAGCGTGACATTTTCACTTGAATCTAATACGCCCAGGATCATTTTTTTTCTTAGCCATTACACAGGATCTGGTGTTCCTATCACCAGTGCTATCCTGCAGCAGGATGAACAGGATTTTCTGTGGTCGAATGTATAAATGATGTATATGAAGCACATCATCCACACCAAGCACTTTTTTCAGGTGCACCAAAAAATGTAAGCTATCTTTTCTGCAAATTTTTCACTCAAGTTCCAATTGCTGTCTTGTAGGTGAGCCGGCCAACGTTAAGCACGTTGATATTTGTGTCAGGGTTGTATAGGAGCAGGAACCGTGTGATAAGACAGTATTACATGTACCGATTTGACAAAGCCTAGAAAAAGGAAACCATGACTTTATGTCCACGAGTCAACCAGCATGCGTTTCTATAGTACCAATCTCAATCAAGCTGCTTTGGCCTCTGAAGTATTTTACACAGCAGACATTGGCATTTATTTGAAAAAAATAATTTTCAGGCCTCATTTGGTTCAGGTAAATATCTGAGTATTAAGCTGCTGGACTACGCTCAACAATCATCACACACTTGTCTGCCTTTTGAACTGGGCAGGTAATACACATGCCTATCAGAGCATTTTGGTGTGAGAACATACGGTAAATTTAAAACCAAAACAAGAACTAAACAATAAAAAAAGCTCAAAGGCAAAGCTTAAAAGCAGTGGAGCAGTTGTGTGTTCATTCTCAATGATTTGGGATTTAGTGAAACGCCTTTCATGTTCTAGTCTGTCAAAAGAAAAGAAAATCCCCCAAATCAACTGCTGCAACTGATATGTAAAAAGTATAGGATAACTCACACATTTCCTTGCATTTTTCTTCTAACGAAGACATGTTTTGAGTTTCCATGAAACGCCTTGGCAATGGTGTGTCGTTCTTTGCCATGAAACAGGAAGCTGTTGTAACTTGACTGTACTTTGTCCGATCCGCTCCAAGTTCCACATGATTGATGAGAATCCAGACCCGAGGACATCCAGACATCAACATTAAGCATGAGTAAATTTACAGCCCACACATTTACCGTTTGTTTAGTTTGGTTGTTTTGATGATGGAATGCCTATAAAGAAAATGTATGTTATTAATATTATAGTCTCATTAGCAAAATTCCATATTCATACCAGCAATTTGCAAAATAGAAACCCAACCTTGCTGTCTCCATGTCCTACATAAAATCCTACCTGCACACACTAAAATACTGCTCAAACTGCTAAACTGTGAAAACTAAAGCTTTATGAAATTAATTTGTGAATTTGACATGAGGTGTGTTAGCTAGCAAATTCATGGGGAAATGTTCTTTGAAAGTTTGAGCTGACAATGTGGGCTGTGTGCAAATGTAGGGTTTGCTTTAGGCTTCTATCTGCTGGTTAACTGAAATATCTGAAAGAATATAAAATATATTCACTCCAGTAATATAATCAAAACTTCCCTGAAAACATGTAGGCCTTATGCTCAGACAGTGCAGTAGTGTGGACTGCACATGTGATGGGAGAATGCACTGTGTATGCAGAGGGTTGTCATTTTACAGAATTTCTATTTAATGGGATGCTGGCAGATTATCTGTACATGTGCTGCTGAATGCGCTGCATGGTTACAATTAAATGAAATGATCTGTTGTATATTTTTTGAGTCAAATAAATCAAATCAAATGGGCATACTTTTAACCAAAACATGGCATAAGACCTAGCTTTGCTGCTTTTTTTGTATTTCACCCCCAAATAAATTATTAAAAGATCCATTTTTTATCTTGAAATTGTGCAAAATCTCACAAATTCTAAAAGCTTAATTTCCCACGGAAATGTTCCAATCCTTTGCAACCTTAGTGAAGATTTATGTGAAATGGTTACAGCCAATGATATTAAATGTTGGTTAAAAGGAAAGCAGAGAGAGGGGTGATTTCACTGCAGCGGGCCCCATGACAGGCGTAACCTTTACCATTTTATTTGTAAAAGGCCCGTTTTCTGTAAATGCTAGGCCCACGTCTCCGTTCAGACTTTGGCTATGAGGTGAAATTGCCCCTATTTATGAGTAGGTGACCCAGCGCCGTGGGTTACTGTGGTTAAATCAGTCATTATTTGGAAAGCCACAAAACAAAATACCCCATATCCTGCTGGAGCACATCTGGAGGAGTACTGAGCGTTCGCCCAGTAGGGACTGCCTCAATGAGTAATTATCACCTGGATGTGACCCATCCAGATAGGAAAGGTCTCACTGGGAGGATATGACCATGGAGTGGAATACCTTTTTTTCCCCAAAACCTATTAGTCTTTCCTTGTTGTGGGATTATGTGTCTATAATCTTGATTATGCCATATACTGTATCTGTATAATAATAAACTGTACCAGCCTTGATTACAGAATAAACTAACACACTGACAAGTCTGTCTAGATTTGGATACACATTAGTAGCAATGGGTAGTATTTGTGTAATTTCTTGCACGTCATTGATTTTTTAAAATGTATATTTTTTATTTGAATCCACCTGATATCTTCCAATCATCAATGACATCTGTTATCAGGTTAAACTCGGCTCGTTTCAATGGTCATTTTAATCCTGTAGCACCACCATCTCAGTGGCAAACATTTGTCAGAGATAGCAGTAGGTCCTGCTCATATTGCTATTATATTGCCATTTCAAATGTATTTTATGACAATAGGTTAAATATTACTTTTCCTTTGTATAAGAAAGGCATTGCAAAACATTAAATTGGAACACACAAATAGTGCAAAAACCCGAGGGGTATAAACATATTTTACAGAACTGAACAGAAGTGAATCTGGGGCCAGACTGCAACGAGGGCATCATATTAGTTTATCTTGTGCATTAGAGGAAGAAATGTGGTGGGAACATTGGCCTCCTGACAATTTAGTAGGAGGCATTATACTGTGTAGAGTAAACGCAAACATAAAAATAATGTATTTTCATAAGACTAATAAAATTATGAATTAAATAATGAATCTAAAAGGATGTAAACCCCTTGTTTCATCATCAGGGGTGTACATTTGATATTGGCAAACATTTAAAATGGTAGCAACTTTATAGCCAACAGCTGATAATAAAAGCATTGTGTGGAACATTGAGGTCCACCTGTAAATAGCATTGGGGTATGATTTAGTATTAGTTTAATTGACCCTCACTAGAGTCCGTCCACTATCTGAGAAGACAAATGTCACAGTGCCCTCTTACTGTTATAGTCCAAATTGCATGTAAGTGTATCAGCTGCTGATACACAATGCTTTCATTCATCACTCTATGAAGTATATGTCCATGCATATTGCTGTACTGCAGTATCTTTTTATTACAGATTGTTCAGAATAAGTAATTTTACTTTAAACCACAACAGTTCACCCATATTCTCTTGTTTTTCTTGCAGTCAACATTAGCCTGAGATGTGCTGGTAAATCCAGTCTGATCTTGGTTCAAAAAAAAGAAAATATTCGGCCCAACACCTGGTCTACGCGTGCAGCGTAGTGAAAGCAGCACATCAGCAGAAGCAGCAGCTTCAGTCCTTCGTTGTCACGCAGCTTACGTTCAACCACAGCACAGCTATGCACTCAGATGTCTTTTGGAAGTGCTCACAGCCAAATACACAATCAATGTAGTTATATACGAGTCGGAAGAAAATGGACTTGAAGCAATAACATACGCTTGTGTGTAGACAGCTGCATTGATTAAATTTGAAACGTATCCGGCCCGTCATATGCATGAGGGACGCGTGACTAGAAAACACGGCTAAAACATGACCGGTGTAGGCGGCCTGTTGAACTGAAATTGAAATAAAGAAGACAAAAACACAAATTGGCACTCGGTGCACAAACTGCAGCTCCCTTATGATATGGTGACTGAGAATAAAAAATACTGAGGACAGAATACTATAAAAGGTGTCTGACACTGTCAGAGCATCTCCCTGGTTCTTATAATGCAAGAGCATGAAGCCGACTGTAAATATTTCTTGAGCAGCATCTTGTTTTCTTCTTGAGAAGTTGTTTTCTCAAACGTTTCCTCAGATGTCACCATTGACAAGAGTATACTTTCGGGAACTCATAGCCAATCCATCAAATTGTTGATAATGTGTGTGTAAATGTATGCATGCGTCAGTGTGTTTGTGTGTTCAGAAGTACATGTCCTGGAAGAGGTTTTGTCCCATTTCAATGTAGGCCTCCTTCTCCTGTGCTGACATCTTCTCCACTAGCTCTGGCCTCTGGCTGACCTCTCTGTAGGAGAACTGCCGGCCTCCAACCATCACCATTGGCTCATCCCCCACCTCCTCAAACTCATCCTCGTCTTCTTCCTCCTCCTCGCCCCGATGCTGAGCAGCTGTGGCAGGGAGGGGAACTGCGGGAGCGTCATCATCCGATTCGCTGGTGTCGCTGTCGGAGTCGCTGGCATTAGCTGTGGCCGAGGCGAGCCCCTTGCTGGCAGCGCTTGCTCCGCCTCCACCTCCACCTGCTCCTGCAGCACCCCTCTTCTCATGGATGAGCAGGGCGCGCATCACTTCCTCATTTTCATCCGCCAGACCAATTCCATGAGCAGCTGCTGCATCCTGGGGTCCAGGTATAATGTCTCCACCTGTGGAAACAAAACAATGACATATTAAAACTACAAATATATTCACTTCTGAAATCATTCGTTCTTGTAACATCTTCTGGAACTTTAGAACATTAAGAACCATTGCTCGGTATTTTTATTTGTTTTATTGTGTCAGGAAGACGTTGTGTAGGCTCCTTTCTCACAGCCTCATCAAGCATTACTTGTTGCAGCGAAGTATCTGAACCAAAACTGTATTTAAACCACGTCACCTTCGGATGTCATGTCTGTTTCCAGGCTCCAAACAGCAACAAGATCATTACCGACAGATGCACAGAGACACACCTCAGAGACAGGACGTTCGGAAGGCATAATTCATGCAATTTCCACAGCAATGGATTTTATTAATGAGCAATCCTTGCTCAGCCATGCACTAATCAAGCCTGTGATTATTTCAATTAATCAATTAGGGTTCAATGGGAGTCTGGCCAGGCCTGATTGCTGCATGCCCTTGGGGGTGGAGAAACAATGTCAGAATAAGATAGCTTGGTTAAGGGCCACTCTGTCCGACGGAGATAACCTGTGTTGACCTGTAATAGCCTAGTTTTGACCACAAATAGAACAACGATTGGAATTTAAGGTCATAGAAGAGATGTGGGTCTGGATTGGGTGCGTCTCTTACTACTGGAAAACCCAGTTATTTAATTCAGCAAGCCTCACCATGGACAGGCAAAACAGCGTGGGAGTAACTTTAATGTTGAATTTAATGCCTTCCGACTCACGGAGTGGGAGATCTCGTGATTATGGCGAATTTGCTTGAAATAGAGAGAAGAAGAAAAAGGACTCCACCGATGTGGCATTACTTGTTTCTTTAAGTCGTTATTTAATGTGTGAAGGACATTTTTGTGCAATACACCCCGTTTGTGCAATACACCCCGTTACTATTTATTACTATTCTTACTGTGCTTACTTACTTACCTTACTATGCAATACAATCACGTGCAATACGTATGTGCAATATATCTCTTTTTACTATGTATTATTGTTACCACTGGCTGCTAGAGTATTACTCTCACTGTTCACTTACTCCATTACATCAACCTGCCACTTACTTGTTGTTGTGTTTTTTGTACTTAACCTTTATCTGCACTGTCCCTTTGCTGCTGTAGTGCTGTAAATTTCCCCGCTGAGGGACGAATAAAGGTTTTCTGATTCTGATTATTTTTGACGCAACTACATATATATATTAGTATATAAGAGTCTAAATGAAATCTGGAAGTTATTTTTCACTATGGTAGCCAAGATAGTGGTAGGTGGAGCAAAATGAAACAATTCTTCATACTCCAACACAAACCAGTTGATAGTCCTCCAAAAACTTCTGATGTTGATGTAATTTCTCTACAAACAAAAACTTTTGCCATCAGAATAATGTGAAAGATAGATAGATAGATATATAT
>CALSCE010010700.1:7140382-7150738 GCA_943593645.1 Bovichtus variegatus
GATAGATAGATAGATAGATAGATAGATAGATAGATAGATAGATAGATAGATAGATAGATAGATAGATAGATAGATAGATAGATAGATAGATAGATAGATAGATAGATAGATAGATAGATAGATAGATAGATAGATAGATAGATAGATAGATAGATAGATAGATAGATAGATAGATAGATAGAGAGAGAGAAAATCTGGGTGTTTTGCAAGAAAACCTCACTTACGGTTCTTGAGGATGTCAGGCTCGCTGTAAGCTCCCTGCACCGTGCTCTGGGTCAACCAGACAGGCCTCTCCTTAGGTGCCTTGCCTTCATTGGCCTGCTTCAGCTGTTCTTCCTGCTCCTCCATGCTGATAACCACATTCTGGGTGTACAGGTCAGCATAGGATGAGCCTTTGTTAGACCAGGCTTCACGGTGTGGGCCAGACATTCCTGCGGCTGCTGCAGCACGTTCACGGCTAGAGGAAAGATTCAGTAAATATACAGTTATTAAGCAGAGCCAATATCACCGAGGTCATTATTTCAGTTAACAGAGGTGAAACTCCATTTGTTGTCAGTGATCCAGGATGTGTCTCTTGAGGACTGGCGTGATGCTGACTAAGGGAAATAAGTATTTATAAGTAATAAGTAGTCTGTGAGGTTTGTCAGAAGCTGACCTCTGTTTGAGGGCAGGAATCTCAGCAGGCTCGGGCTCCAGCAGGTCCTGGGACAAGTTAACATCTTCGGTCTCACGTAGCAGCGCATAGATGGGTTCGATCTGCTCGTTGAAGCGTGCCACTAGTGTCCTGCCATCAGGACACACAGACGCATCCTCTTCTACCTCCGTCTGGCAGAAGGTGCAGTGAAATGTACCTGTGGGTAAAGAAAGAACCGTTTAAAACAAGTAAGTGTTACCGACAATCTTGGACAATGACTATTAGACATTGAAATTTGCTTTTAGACCAGGCTATAAGCCACTTGGAGGAAATAGAGTGCTTTGGGGTTTTCATGCAAGCTACAATACAAAAATAACAACGCCTTGTTGTTAATGAAACTGCAGGCTGGGGATAATATTTGCATTGCATGGTATTTGTGAGGGCTCTGGGACCTGCTTCCTACCAGTAAGATGGGCATGTTCGGCCATCTGCTTCCCTGGCTAATTTCAGTTTCAATAATGGGAACGGTTCCAGCATTATACGGACCCCATGTCTGCTTTGTGTCTGTCTGTGTGTGTGTAAGAGAGAAAACGAATGTGCGTGCACGTGTGCGTGTGCGTGTGTGTGTGTGTGTGTGTGTGTGTGTATGCGTGGAGCAAAAGAGACAGTGAGTGAGAGAGACACACACAGAGAGAGATGTCAGTGTACCTGTGCTACATGTATAAAAAGAAGAAATGGTAAAAGAAAGTAAGATTTTAGGCACAACCAAAAAACAATTCATTTTCAGCAAAAACCTTGGGTGGACCTACGTACATGTCAGGTGGATTGAGAAAAAAAAAAAACATGCGTGTCCTACAAAGAAGAGACTTAGGTATATTCACACAGCAAGGTGTGAAACTTCAGAGCTGAACCGGTTTTCGGTTCTCCTTTGTGGGTCAGAATGAGCTGGAAGACAGGTAATGTCATTTCCCATCCATGTGAGGTCAGCCTGAGTGTTGCTGGCCCTGAAGAAACAACCAGTCCGTCAGACTACCACTGTGTGAGCTCCAGGTATTCTTTTTGTCAGCCCCTGTCACGGTGCAGGGTTACTGCCTCCACAGCAAGATTTAATACCAGATGAGATAAGTTGAAACAGGAGACAAGCACGAAGAAATTGGCTAGATATTAATAAATGAGTCAACAGGAAGAAGCTGACGGTAAAAAAGAAACTAAAAAAAACCCACAGTAGCAGGAAGCTGGGAATGCTGACTTTTTCCTGCATTGTAATTTACACTGGCTATCAAATGTATTCATCCAGTGCGGTGTTATTGTGCATATTCTTTCCTCAAATTAGTTTTATGTGGATTTCGTGGTACAATGTTTACAACTGATCCCTGAAAATGTGGATCTACCCACATGCTTACTTTTGTTCTAAAATAGCCAGTAAGCCTTTAGCATGTTGTCTGAGAATCTAGGAATTAAATGAGTCTACTTTATATAAGCATTTGTCGGCAACGTGTAGCTTTCTTGCCCAAAAACCACAACCCGTAGTTTTCAGATTACCGTACAGTCAAATAAACTATCTACCCCAATTATTTGCCGAATGAAAAAGAGTTAGATTTAAAGAGTAACTTAACATCCCCTAAAAATCTGTTCTTTGCTGACCTCCAGTGGTTAAACTCTTCACTTTGCTGCAGTTAAGTACAGGTGGTCTTCAGGACGCTGTGACATCACTGTTGTCACCGGCTCCACCAACCACTGATTCTGGGTTTGGTCAGAGGTTAAAACAGGCTTGAAACTTTCAACAGGAGTGGGAAGCAAAACACTGATCTCCAGCCTGGTGGCTTGTGGAACACAAGCGCTCTGTGTTTCCTAGCAACAGGGCTGGCTGACCGGTAATCAACCTTCGGATTGGCAGACACTCTGAGCACGGTTTGGTGCCTCGAACTGACAGAATGAAGAATGAATGCAGTTCATGAATGAACACAGTTTACAGGAGGGGCTCAACACAATCCTCATCACAAGCACAATATTCTTTTGTGGCCTTATCAATCTATTTAAGTGGACATGCATTAGTAGCAAACAACATAAAGCAAATCTTTAAAAATGAATTACAATATAAATTAAATGAGTCTTAAACTCTTACGTAATCAGGAAATGTTTTATTTGGATTAAGAGGAAACTGGTTTACAACTTCTCGTACAATTTCAAACGTAGTTTTCTCAGGCCTTTATCACAAAAATGTAAACCATTTCTATGAATACTACATGGCTCTAAGTGCTAAAGATGTAAATAATTAAACAGAAGCCTTGTAGATATCAGTTGGCTTACCCGATTCCAATTGAACTGAAAAAGCACTGGTGACGCAACTGAATAGGTCATGCCTTCATGCAATCTACTAATGATTTAAAGAGCCAGAGTCTATGCTAATGCCATGGTTATTTAGTTTCATCTTCCTTTTGAATTCTACATATTCTCACCCACACTCTGCCTGAGCTGATTAAAACTGACTGGTTGCTTCTGTAACTCACATGCACAAACAACCTAATGCATAACTCCTGGTGATAAGTGAGTGATGTGATGCCCATTTGGACAGCTGCCAGCTCATATTGAGGGATGGCGAGAATCAGAATCAGATTTGACTTTTTGTTGCGATTGCAAGACTTTTCAAATATGCTTGAAGAAAATGTTGAAGTTTGGTTTGCTAAGTATATAATTCCTCCGTTTAATTTGGGCTAATAAGAGACACTAGCAGATATTTGGACTAGATTACATATCACTTGTTGATCAAGTGTCATAGGTTGACTAAATTGTTTTTATTTGTCTCTTATTCCTCTTCTTGTTGACATAAGAAGAGACAACTGGTTCCTGACACAAATTTAACGAGACTTTAGTTTAACAGTTTTCATACTAGGTTTTATATTGGCTGATAGAAAGAAGCCACAACCTACAAAGGGCTTCATCACAAGGAACACAAATGTTATTAGGTCTTCAGCACTTTCTCTTCTGATTTTTATCAAACTCAGGCATCATATACCGCATCTTGTGCAAGTGATGCTAGTGTTAAAACACATGATGGGTCTTGACACCACATTTCAATGTTCTTGACTCATTTCCGATAAAGAAAATGTCCTAGCACAGACAACTGCACAACGGTAGCGCGATCATTTAACTGTGTCTACTTTGTAAGAGAGTCATCATCGTTTTGTCAGCCACTGAAATTGAACAGTGTTGTTTATAAAACATTTTTTTTTTAAAAAACTAATAATTTAAAACTTTATGGTCAAAGGGCTTGTTCCAAAGAGCCTCTTGAAAACAAATTGGTGTAGTTATTTGCTTTCTGCATATGAAAATGTGTGACACCCTCATAAAAAAAGGTATACAATACTAAGTACATAAGTATATTGAAGAGCAACACCACCGGAGTGCAACACAAATGTAGATAATTAGTTATTTACTCAATGTTTACCTGTCATGGGGTCAAACAGCTGGTTGGCCTCCAGGTCGGTGAAGGTGGAGAAGCAGCAGGGGCACCGGAAGGAGGCACGGTTAGTGGAGTCTCGCTCATCTGTCTCGATGCGTCGTCGCATGTGATCCAATTTATACTTGACCACGTTGACCAGTACCCTAAAAAAAACAAAAAAACAGGCTGGTAAAGATTTATAGTATGCAACATGTTGACTTGGAAGAATAAATAGTTTTTTATGTGTATTAAAAAAATTAATTAAAAAAAGACCATTTCTACTCTATATAAAAATGGGCGTGTGGTACCTCACTTATATGTAATTTAATAAGTAGTTTCTCATGTTTTAGCACTTAATGTGTTGGTACAAATCTTGGCATGAGAGCAAAGGTTGCCTGCTTTTTAACAAATGTTGTGGCCTTAGCTCAACCAAACATTACTGATATGAGACATTGACAATGCCAATACATGTAGGGTGGGTGCCGGGTGTCACTCATGATGCATTCCGTCAATTGAGAGTAAACTTTCCGATAATCAGAGAACAGTACTGCTATGTTTATTTCTGAATAATCTATCCGTCTTCAGGTTTGGTGGCGGCCAGACAGGGGTCCACTTTGATTGACCCGGTCTACTGAATGGTTCGTCATTTTGGTTAATTAAACTATGTTCTAACACTCTCTCATATAGGTTAACATGTCGGGGAAAAGAAATTCAAATTGAAAAGGGGTGACGTCAGAAAGTGATTGATTTCTGACAGAATGCCCCCCCATCTCTTAGTCCTCCAATCTGACAGCAAAGTCAAAACTCAACTAAAAGTTATTGTGTCTTTTATCTGCAATGCAAAACAAAACAAACACCTGTAATTGATGAAGTAGTAGTTGTGCCTTGTTGTCTTGCCATCTGGGGCGGTCTCCACTCTCATGCGACACTTGACAAACTTGTCTGCCTTCAGAGTGTTGAGTACTGAACGCAACTGTTTACGATCAAACTTGAGCAGCTCCAGCATGTCCTCCTCACGTACACAGGGGTTGCGAATGAGCACATCCAGTGCCAATGCATGTTCCACTCCATAGAAACCCCTTACAACTTGCTTGGCTAGCCTCTTCAATGTTGCAGGGACCTCGGTCAGTAGCTCTGGTTCTATCATCTTCTGCTGTGGAGAGAGATGAGACGTCTTGAGTAAAGATCTGAGACAGCAGGTAGGAACTTAAGGAGAACAGACAGAATGGCAGACTTTTGTTAAGCATACATCAGTAGGTAGGTAACCTTATCTTTTGAGGGCAATTAGGTTACATTTAGAGGGATATGGAAGATTGAGCAGCACGAATACACTGATGGAAATTTGAAAATAATATTTTTCGAATAGTGTTCCTTCCACTTTACTCTGAGAACGTGGTGTACATTATCAGCGCCCTGTTGTTTTGAGCCAACATATTCGAAGTAGTGGTTAATAATGGCAGACCTGACTACAATGTCAGTTTAACTGACTGTTGGATAGTGGCAACTTAACTTAGCTTAACGTTAGCTAACTCGAACAAAGACAAATGACAGTGACTAGTGCAGCAAGTTGGTTGTAACGTTAACTCATGTTACAGGTGAGGGTACTCTAACTTAGTGAGCTAGTAATATTATAATCGCCATTATTTCAGGTTGTCTTGTTAACTAAACTTAATGTTGCAACATGAAGTTAGTTTGCAGAAAACCGTTAGCCAGTTAACGCCAACCTTACCCGATATTCGTTTTGTTCCACCAATACGCCAAAGCCACCGCTCCCTTAGGTCATTTCAGAGTACGCTGACTTTTTCTCTAACAAACACAGCAAACACTCAGAGACATGTGTACTTCTGAATCTTTAAACTGCTGGGTTAGCATGCTTCATGACTTTTTTTTGAGAAGACGACCCCGGAAATAGAACCAAAACCGCAACAAAGGTTTTCCAGTTGAACTCAATAGCCAATAGAAGCAAAGGAATGTTGATTGACAGACATTCTGACGAATGGGTCTGCTTCCTGTTTCTTAAGTATTTGTTTTTGGAACCAATCAGATTAAACAAGCAATATTCACAGGCGGGGTTTCTATTGTTTTCTTCCGGGACGCCGCTGTCACCAAAAAATGGCTTCACTTGACAGGGTAAAAGTATTAGTTTTAGGAGATTCCGGTAAGTTAAAAACCATTTTCGCAATTCAGACTCTTATATGAACGTGTCTGTTTATTTGTAAATACGTGTGTTTGTTCTGGGTTAATTGCAACCCTTGTAATGTCCAATGAGAAACATTAAGCTCTTTCCTAAAGTCTGTTGTGTTGGCGCTGTAGACCTGCATACCTGACGCAACATAAGTGTCGTGTTTAACGTTATTCGGGATAAATGTGGACCGGCAATTGACGCTTAATTTAAAAGCAATAACTACATATTGTATGATGTATACACACTGGCCGCTGCCGACCTAAAGTGGTGAATTTGCGTGTAAGAGGACTTCTTAGTAGAAGATGATTCATTACCAACAGTTGACATGTTATAGAAACATGTTTGCCAAATTAAAAAGTGACATCCAACGGCTCTTCAAAGATATTTACTAATGTTATACAAGGTATAGGCTTTGATGGAAACGAAGGGTATGTTACACTGTTTTTACAATGGAGGCTTCTTATCATATAACATTGAGCCACGTATTCATTGTCTTGCAATCAGCAGTAGTAACTCTATAGCACAACACATTTAAGACTGAAAGCCACAAATTATGATCTACCCGGTAACTTTAGATCATAATTTGTCGCACTTCTTGCCACAAATGTGTGTCCTCGTGCCTCGGAGTCATTGCATGAGTTTATACTGATCCCATCAGAATTGTCAGTGATCCACTCACATTTCTTATCTTCTGCAGGGGTGGGCAAGTCCTCCTTGGTCCATCTGCTATGTCAGAATCAGGTGTTAGGAAATCCCTCATGGACTGTTGGTTGCTCTGTGGATGTACGGGTAAGCAAGTCGAACACCTGATTTCCAAAATGTCATTGAGATAAGGTCTAACATGTTGCTGCTGGCCTTTTGAATCAGCCTCAGATAAACTATATACTGTATAAAAGATGTACTTCATACAACAGCATTTTAAATAACAACATTTGTAAAGGCTGAACTATTGGAACCATACATGGTCCAGAAAATAATGCAGGGACTTCCTTCACTAATTGGAAAGCGCATGCTTAATATTAGTGTAACGTATAATTATATGATTCATACGGGATATGGGGGTGGGAGAACTATTCAGATTTTTTACTTAAGTAAAAACAGCAATACCACAGTACAGAATTACTCAGTTAGAAGTAAAAGTCACACATTCAAATCTTAATACGAGTTAAGAGTTTTGGCATCAAAGTATAAGTATCTACTCATTATGTAGAACAGCCTACTTCAGAATAATGTATATTATATTAGTGGATTATAATAATTGAAGCATTAATGTGTATATCACTTTAATGTTACAGCTGGTAAAGGTGGAGCTAATTTTACTTTATTTATAGAATGCTGGGTCAGTAAATCTTAACCTAATAATAATTTATTTTGTTATTTGTTTATATTTATTGTCTGAATCTGAAGTACAATATTTCCCACTGAATTGTAGTGAAGTAGAAGTATAAAGTAGCAGAAAATGGAAATACTCAAATAAAGTACAAATACCTCAAAATTGTACTTACGTACAGTATTTGAGTAAATGTACTTGTTACTTTCCTCCACTGATGATTGAAAACATTCATGTTAGATTAAATTGAGTAGAGCACTCGCATGTTACAGATGCTTTGAGGACCAACATAATTGAATAACTATTCAACTACAGGTCCAAGACTATAAGGAGGGAACCCCGGAGGAAAAAACCTACTACATTGAACTCTGGGATGTCGGAGGATCTGTTGGCTGTGCCAGCAGTATCAAAAGCACCAGAGCTGTCTTCTATAATTCAGTTAATGGTAAAGATTATTTTACATGATTATTTAAAGAAAACTGAAATCATTAGGGTTGCTATTACTTAGTTGTGTCATTTTCTATTTTTTCAGGCATTATGTTGGTACACGATTTAACAAATAAGAAATCCTCTCAGAATCTATACCGCTGGTCACTAGAAGCTTTAAACAAGGATTCTTCTCCAACAGGAGTAATTGTCTCAAACGGGTAAGTAGACGTTTGTCATGGTACTGTTTTGTTTTCACGGGTGGAAAATGTAGACAGTTGTCAAAGTTAAATATATTAAACTGTGACTGAAAATGTTGGATACTGGGGAGTTGAGTCCTATTACTTTTTCCCTCCAGTGACTATGATAGAGAGCAGTTTGCTGAGAACCCAGTGCCTTTGCTGCTGATTGGCACCAAGTTTGACCAGATCCCAGAGAACAAACGCAGTGAAGTTCTTACGCGGACGGCCTTCCTGTCGGAAGACTTCAACGCAGAGGAGATCAATCTCGTAGGTCCACTTTTTCAATCCTAAACCCATTTCAAACATGGAATATGTAAAATGTCTGACTTAAAGCAGCGTTATGGTGTCCAAGACATGGTCCATGTTAGAAAAATGTTTCACTAAAGCGTTATTCAACTATAATAAGGCTGTTACATATAAAGCTGCAATGCTTGAGTGGTATTTGGCCTCTGCTACACAAAGGAGAGTGCAGCAGAGCTCATATTCCTTTTCACCACAGTTGCATCACTGCTGGAGAACAGTGCAGAGTTTGAAAGTAATGATATGAAAGAAGAAAAGAAGAAGACTGCTCTCAGTTCTCTTATAAGCTGCATCAGTGATGGATGACTGCTGCTTATGCTCTGCTGCATTACAAGTGTGGTGAGGGAGACTTGCCCCTGATTCTCACTAATCTGAGCAACCTTAAATCCCCCAATAAATGACTTGCCAGATTTCTGTCTTGTTTTTTTTACAAGTTAAGTTTAAGTTTTAAGTATACACGTTTCAGTGGCTTAAGCAAACATGAAGCTGACAGGTAAAAATGGCAGCAAAAGTACAGACTAAAGTATGTGTCTCAAAGATGTTGTGATAGAGGGACATTATAGAAAGTAAATGTAAATATTACATGTGCATGGGGGGAATTGGCTAAAGTTGTAGTAGGCTGTAGGCTAAACCAGGAGAATCCCATTGATATTAATAATCTCTTTTTCAAGGTAGACCTGGCCAGGACTGACAGCAGCACAAATACAAGCACATAGTTACAGACAGAAAGCAAACACAGGGAGACAAATATTAAAAGGAACCGAGCACAGGGAAAAGACTGTTGTGAATTTAACAACATTGCCAATTTAAGGAATTTGGATTGAGTTGTAATAATTATAATCAGCTTGTTTTTGATCTGTGTTATTACCCCTAAACCCATCCTCCTTTGTTGTATAAAATACTAATTTAGATACATTTATATAGAGTTAATTTTGTAGTGAGACACCTGAGAACTTGCATGCTGGAATTTGCGATCAAAATGTTTTTATACATGTGTTTTATGTTTAAAGTCACAGATAATATGTAGTACTATTCAGTTTAATGCTTAAATGATTTCAATATCAGCAGTAGGTTTTGCTTTTCTGAATGTTTTGTTTGACTCAGCAATTACTTCTCTCAAATTCTCAAGTTTTTTGTCACAAAAAATAGAAAAGTATATCTTATCGCTTTATTATGAGGATGGATGGAGCTGCAGTAGCTTTACATGCTATAACTTTTTTAAGTTTTCATATTCATACAAGCTTCAAGGATATGAGACAGAGATAGAGTTTTTTTGAATTGTGTTTATTTTGTTGTTTGTAATGTGGCAGCTCAATAAATTTCTTATTGGGTAGATTACCCAGCAGTAAAATCAAATCTCTGTGTTACAATCTGTCACAAAAAAAAAAAAAAAGAAATGAAAGAGACCTATCGTAACATTGTAGCCCCTACACTATATATATCATTTTAAAATCTGTGACTCTGGAGACAACATGGCAGACAGCAATACACGCCAATTTCTTTAACTAGATTGTTTATTTTGTATACCAAGAAAACAGCTGTCAGAACAATTTTGAAAGAAGCTCCAATAACATACAGTTGTAAGATTTCACCTGAGAAAGAAAAGACTTACTTAGTTTGAGGTTTGTGGCTAAAGTGTTATTTTGTTTTCACAGGACTGCACCAACCCAAGATACCTTGCTGCAGGCACATCGAATGCAGTGAAACTTAGCAGGTTCTTTGACAAGGTGAGAAACCCAAAGTTCTGTATAGATTGTCTTTACAATACATTAGCATGTAACAGAGATTATTATTCAT
>CALSCE010010700.1:7155738-7237716 GCA_943593645.1 Bovichtus variegatus
ATATATATATATGACACTTGCATGTCTGTGGTGTGGATCTACTTTAGGAGCATAAACCATGAAATGTTTACCATTTAGCCAAATGTGGTTCAGCGTCCTCCAATCTATTAAATATTAAATTATTGCCAACATTGACATTCAGTTTTTTCAATTACAATAATTAAAAAAAAAATCAAATTGTAGTGTTACGTTGAGTGAAGTGGCTTTAAACTATATTTTTTTGTTGGTTAATTGAATTTCAACGTACGTATTACAGTATATAACATTCCAAATAACTTTCACTTCGTCAATTAGGCCTAGTTACTTTTTTTTAATAATTAAAATGTGAGCCTGAAGTTGTGTTTTTAAAAGTAAAACTTACACAATAATAACTATGCTATGACATGATGTATGATACTTGTTTGACGGTAAGAAAGTAAGAAAATCATGTCATTTCCTGTATTATAGTGTTGTGCCAAATTTGTTACCCATGTCTGACATTGAGGTAATGTGACAGTCAAGTGTGTCACTTCAAATATTAGCCTTTTTAGTAGAACATTCTCCATGTCAATGCACATATTGGTATGTGAGTGCTTCTCAATCTCAACCTCTCTCAACAGGTAATAGAGAAGAGATATTTCACAAGAGATCCAAGTCAAGTGAGTTTTCCATTTTTTATTTACATCTGTTTTCGTATAAGGAAATCTTCACCCGAAAATCAGAATTCGGTTGTGATTGACTAAGGCGGGGACTTTATCTTAAGGTGAACTGTTCCTTTAAAACACCACATTCCTTTCACTTTCTCTGCAGATGGCGGGTTTCACCGACAGAAAACGGTTTAACTTCAAAAGTTTGCACTATGACTGATGAGCTGTGGACACTACAGCAGTTCTCTGTGGTTTGACTTGTACACCACAAGTAAACATCACACTCACTGACTTGCTTTCTCTACCTGCCCCCTCCTTCTCAACACTTTTTTTATTTTATCTGCTGCTATGCAAAGTCTTAAATGTGTGCTGCAAAAAATATATAATTGATAATAATAATAATAGAGCTGAACACTTCATAGAATAATAAAGATAAATATGTACATAGTTGACAATACTTGCACAGAAATTTTGCAAGAGGGAGTTAAGCACATTTCAGCAGGATGATGTAAAAGGACATAGGCACATTATATAAATGTACAGTGAGATTGTGTGATAAATCCGCAAGATTGTTATTCTATATTTTGTTTTTACCATTTATTTTTTTTTTTTTACATATACCATCTTCATGAATTCATTTTTCAAAAGTTTCATGCAGCATTCCCCAATCCTTTCATCACTTTATTAATCCAGGGGATAAAGAAATGAACTTTAGTGAAGACATGGGGAAACTTGGGATTACTACAATCACCGTCCAAGGTAAAAGCTGTTAGACCCTGAGGCTTGCTGTTGCAGATAAGTGGTCCTCCGGAATCACCCTAAGAAATAGGCAACAGAAAGAATTGATTGAGTAGACTGCAAAAAAAAAAAAAGATTATTAATGTTTTTGATTATTAAAAGAAAGCAGCATTTTTGATGCATTTTGTTTTGTTGTTGTTGTTGTGTCTGTTACATGTGCTGTCAGATTACCTGGCAAACGCCTCCGTTCTTTGTGTTAAATTTGGTGCATATCATTTGATTAGTATTGAAGAAATCTTTCCATTTGTGTTTGCACTCAAAGCTGAATTGCATCTTCTCTTTAGCCTCCTTCAGTACATTTGAGGCAGCCTTGTTGGCTCCAGTTCTGCCCCAGCCAGCAACGGCACAGTTAATGTTGGCGGGGATCTTCCCTTCTTTCTTAGGTAGTCCAATGGCCTTCACATACCTATTCAGCGTGGCATTATTCTTCAACTGTGAAAGAGAACAGAGTATTGTTAGACGTTTCATTGTGTGTTTATGTCCTCTTAAAGCAAGATTGAGGTTTATATGTAAAGCATTTCACTCCTACATCCTTTCATGCAAATGTGTGAAATTACATTGTGCAACTTTAACTCTACACAAGACATTGCGAAAAAATGAAACCAAAAAGAAAGCATTAACTTCATTGCACAAAAAACTTAACAGAGAAATTGAGTTCACTTTTACACAGTTTTACTTCACCTCAAGTAACATGATATCATAATCAAATTTTCCATTGAATTTCGGATGTTGATGGTACTTAGCAACTTGGATCCGTTGCTGACTTTTCTCTTTCTTGCATACGTCATGTGCTCCAAGTACCACCATCATGCTGTGATCGCTGACAAACAAGGGTACAAATATTGTAAAAAATATTTAGTTAATACATAACAATTATACTTAGCACTTCACACAGTGAAAGGGACTGAACATATTGATGACAAAGTCTAATATCACTATAACGATAGAAATGAATCCCTAAGAACCTCTAATTTATTTATTTTTCTTAACTCCAGACTATCACAAACAATACATGCATGTAATATGATATATCATTAAACTTGTTCAAATAAAAGCTATTAAAAGTAAGTAACAAATCTTCAGTTATGGGGGGAAAACAATTATTAAATTCAAATAAATAATACCCAATACCCCATTATTATGATTCTGCATTGATGCATAATAAACTCACCTATTATTGCAGTGTGCTACAGTTAGAACAAAGTCCTCCCGAATAAGTATCCCGCCACATGAATGTTGTTCAAGAAACTGCAGTGATGCCATGTAGGGTCTGGAATGAGGCTTTGCAACCTTCCCACCTACTATGCCACTGTCAGAAGCTCCTTTACATGACAAGGGTAATTAACACACATATTATAAAATACAAAATCCTTAACAGCAATATTTATTACTATTATTATCACGGAAGGAGAAAAGCAAAATTAGATACTTTATTCCAACCTTCCAGCCATTTAAAAGGCTACTTAAAACGAGCTACGATCCTAAAAACTATAGATTTGAAAGGAATTTCATCTCATCTTACCCGTCGGGGAGAGCAGCTGGAAGACAAATATAATGCAGTATGCGTGGATCATGGTCGTCGTCGGTGGTTGTGCAGTAAATGCTGAACAGTGTGCCTTGCACTGCCCCCCTTACAACGTTTTGTAGTTAACTTAACTCCCACAATGGAAACTTTGTGGGCTGATGTCATTCTTGCACAGAAGAGTTGAGATCACACCTTTCGTACTGCAGCCTGAGTGGGGGCATTTTATAAAACTGCCTGGTTGTCATTTGAGTTGGAGCACATACATTGTTGTTAATTCGTTAATAATCTAAATGTGTAGCACTTCACTGCATTACACTATGTATGACTCCTTGTGTCACTACAAAACAATTATGAATTATAAATGAATGTGCTGTGAACAGGAGTTTATGTCCTGTCATACTGTACCATCTACATTGTTTGCCCTAAAAATGAGAGTTCCATATTTACTGTAGATAATCACAACTATACTTATTCTTGACTGCTTATTTTACATCACAGGCATTTACTGTGATTGAAGGGAGTTTAAGATAAATGGTCGAGTGGAGAACTGTGTATAACGACACAATAACCACAATGTGCACAACGGTAGTCACACCTCACACACTGAGCTACACACAGACATAATGCTGTCATTTCTGTCCCTTGTGTATTTTACAAATACATTAATGTGATGGTTTTTTCAAAAGACAGATATGCATGTTAGCATTTTACTCTAAAGCTCAACTACTGTTATTAAATCCAGTGTTCAATGAGAAACTGTAAATAAACTGATTCTTTTGAAGCGCTGTACCAAACCTGATAAGATAAGCCCTTTTCTGCTGGAGGTACAGGGCTACACAGTTTTTAGAGACTTTATGGATTTCTGGTCCTTAGTGTGATATCTGGGGGCATATTAGAAGTCAATTTAACATTAGTTCTTATTATTTTATTTTCATTGTTAAACCTTCAACAAGAAGCAAGTGAGCAGTTACTACAGAACATGCCAGTGAAGGTTATATGAAATACTTGCCAAAACACTTGTACTGGGGATGTGGAAGAATACTGTCTGATTAACCCTTTACACACGTGTCTTATTGATAAGCTATCAAGGCGTGAGTGTTATTAAACGCATGAAACAAAAAAGAGCAGAAATGGCTTTTCGAGAGAGCTGGTATACAGCATGCAAGTGTATCTACTGACCACTAGATGGAGCTATAGACATTTTATGTGCAAAGAATACACTTATGAAAGAAAATTAGCAGCCCATCCCTCATACATCCCACTTACATTAGTTGAGGTACTGTAACATGTTAATGTTGCCAATGCCATAAATTAAAACAATAACCAGCAGTCTGTATAGAGTCATCTCCGTTCAAGATCAAGATTTACTTTATTGTCCCACGTGGGAGATTTTAAGGGTGTTTCCTCCCATGCTGCATCCATAAAACACACTACAAAACATAAAAGATAATGTTAAGACAGAACAACAAGAAAAATATCCAACGTAATAAAACATACACTGATAATAAAAAAAAATCTATAAAAAGTGCTGCAACTGGGAAATAGTCAATCAATAATAAATAGGAAAAAAAAATAAAGCTCAGTTGGTTTTCATCTCGATCACATCCTTATTTGATCTGCCACCTTTAAAATCTTTATTAAAAATGAACGTAATAGTTTTTAAAACCAGGTAGCACGATGCTGGGACTTTTATTGTGAAGTTGAAGACATTTGCCATGGTTATTGTTCACAGATGAGTCTTATGGAGAAGAACTTAGACTATCTATTGTCTATAATGATTTAAAAATAGCACTTAGAAAACGTTGTAGATTATTGAGTTTCCATAATGGTGCTTCATTGTCCTTCCAGGACTTGTAATTTAATGCAATTCTAAAGTGTTTGCACTCTCAGGGAGAGGTTTGTTTGACCCTCACAGGCAGTCAGGCAGCACGACAGACACACACAATACGTTCCAGATTCCAGATTACTAGATTACACATTACTATGGCTGCACTGGAGGATACTATGCTCTAATGTAGGGTTATAAACAGATATGCATCAGTTTGTTGGTTGTGTCGTTTTTTAGGTTACATTCTGGCCTTAATGGACCGACATAAAAGTGATGGAACAGACGGTTGTCTAGTTAGACAGGGTTGATTGTACCTTATTGTTTTCTCTGATATCTTGCAGTTTTTATTTATGGAAGGGAAGTTACAGGATTAGAAGTGCAGACAATGCTCTCCGAAATTCTTTGAATAGGTGGAGCTGAAATAGGCTTTGATGTTTAAACTTTCTCAGTTCTCATCAAATTACTCTCATGTGATTTAAGGGTGTTGGTCGCAAAAAATGTTCCACGTACAAGAATGGCTAAGGTGTGTTTAAAATGTAACCATAGATTAGAGCAGGCAGGCATCTTCGGCAGTCAGTCCTCGTTTCATCCGTTTCTAATCCGTGCAAAACAACAGGAAATGTGATACAAATAAATTTGTTTTTTTTGTGAGATGAGTTGGAACTCATCTTTTGATGTCAAGTAAATGGCACTTAATATGACAGTATTTTCAAATGTACTGTAGCTCGTGAAATGATGAAAAAGGTGCATTTTGTATGTACAAATGTATACTGAAAGCAACTTTTAAACTCACCACAGGCTTTTTCAGTTGCCACATTTGCAGTTTGTAACAGTTTCCTTAATAACAGGAAGATATTCGAAAGCTACTAGAGCTATGTCGTTTCCACGAGCATGACATCAACCTCTATGAGGCAACGTGGTCATACCACAGACCGTAAAAAATTGCCATACTGAGACTACTTCAGCACTTCCAGGTACCTTTTATTTTGCTTAGCTCTTTTTCTACAATAATAATAAGCAACATAGGTATATGTTCAAACTGAAAGTGACAATAGTGGAATATCTGGTATACAGTTTGTGATTCGTGTAACAATTAGATAGCAAATATTTTAAGGTATTTTCCTTGTGAATTAGCAAAAAAGTGTTCAGCCTCCACCCACAGGACAGATTTCATAATCTATGTCCACAATTGTACATATTTTGCTACAATAGTGCTCTGAAAACCAAAGTTGACTATTTTTCATCCCTTTAAAAATGTTGTTTCCTGATGTATGATGACACACTTCGGGACACATTGTTTGTGTATTTGCAACTTAAATACAACTCAACCTACCCTGGTAGAATCCAAGATGACACATACTTTCTTTCTCACTCGCTCTGAGCTGAAGATTCTGCTCACATTGAACACGTCTTGTGGCTTCTCTAAACAGGCCACAGGGGCTCCAGGCTGAATTGAAGCTACAATATATCCACGTAGCTTCACCTGCTTTTTTTTGATTAAAAAGAGGGAGTCAGTCAGGAGAAAAACGAAGAATGTTCTTCTAGGGCAAGATAATTGGCTGTTAGATGATGCCTCCAAGGCCTTGGTGGACAGGAAGCTAACAGCAACCTGAAGGTCAGACTGAAAGGTCACAAGTTCAAACTCTAGCATCACTTTGTAAACTACAGGGAGCAGCCATCTGTTTCCCTGAAAACAGCCTCTGAGTGACCTCTACATTCCTGAAAACTATAGCTCATTGTATTATATTCATCAAGTCCCATATATTACAATAGCCCAAAAGATGCTGATAAGAGGAAGAATTGGTTAATAGTCAACTGCCAAACACACAAGTTGAGAAAGCAAATATATGAATGAATCATATTTCACATGAATGACGCAGCTGGAGCCATTTTGTACAGCACAGTTCCGTGTCGTTATCTTGCTAACTAGAAGGCAAATTCAGCAAAAACAATGTTAGTACAATGTTAGTTATGTGTCAGTAAATTATTCAACTCAACAGCCAGAATGAACTCTTTCAGGCATTAAAACCATTCCCCCCACAACCAAAGTACTAGACAAGTCCACCTGAGAAACTTCAAAGTAAGGAAGTTTCTAAAGAGTATTCAATCATTTTTTTGTAGCCTGTTACAAATAAATCCACAACACAAGTTTAAAAAAACAAATTTTATTTCACACACACACACGCACTCATTGGAAACACTACTCGTGCTTTCTCTTTGGAGCCCCCTTTCTGCAACACTTGCGGATGCAGCACGAGCAGCATTTGAGTGTCAGCCACAGAACAGTGAGGAGAATGATGACAAAAAAGCCAAAGACATCCAGGCTATGGTACTGAATCCAATTTAGGTCATGTGCAGCTACCCTTAGGTGTGCGGCTCCTTTGTGTCTCATGACAAACTCAGACCAGAAAACAGCCAGTTCCAGAGGCGGAACAGGACGGTCCAGATGTATCTCAGACAGCCTCACTATCTTCTCTTTGTAACTGGGGAGAAGTAATATTTAGAAAATACAAAGTTAATAGCATGATCTCCAGTTTTGATCATCACGAGGCACACAGACTACATTACAACCATGTTCTATGACACTGTTCACACCATAAATGTATTAAATAAGATACCAAACATTTATGTCACTCTATACTGCAAATAAACGAGATAGCCCGCCTTCTAACAACAGCAGCAATAACAAATTGGTAACCCTTTCAAGTACAACTTAATAAATGCACCCTGACAAATAAATGTTCAGTATTTAAATAATTATAAATACAGCCAATGTTAGCCTTAGCATCAAAATGATTTACAAGTTTCTTTACAGATTACAATAACTTGCACTGAAGTTGTGCTAAAATTGTTATTTATTTCCAAACATTTCTTTTAAAGTTGTGTGTATCTCCTTCTTTAAAAGGAAATCTTATGATTTCCATATCCACTGATTGACTATTCTCTTTAATTATATCCACTTGTCTTACCTTTTGTCATGGATCATTGTATTAAGTGCAGCCAATAGGATTTCGGTCGTCATATCATAAATTCCGAGTTTCATTGCAACACCGCGCACCACCATGCGATTCACGTTCTCCCCCTGGTCCCCAAACAGTGGAACCATCAACATGGGTACAGCATTACAGATACCCTCATATATACCGTGGGTACCTCCGTGAGTGATGAAGAGTTTAGCTTTGGGATGGGCTGAGGAGCACAGAAACAGAAACACTTATAGGTCCAGTCCACCACAAAACAACTGCAGGTATTGTATTGTTAACACACTTTGATTAGTTTCAATGGTATGATTCATTACGGGATAGCAGCACAGTCTGGAGAAAACTAAAACACACCTAGGAGATCATTCTGAGGTAACCACTTCATAAGTTTCACGTTCTTGGGTGGATCTCTAGGGAGGACTCCAGTGTATCTCCACACAACCTGAAATAGAAATAATACCTCTTCCTGTTAAACATTTTAAACATGTGCAAACTGTTCACATAAGGACTTGAGAGTTTGGCATGTTTACAACAATGCAAGGCAGGGGACAAAGTCCTATGGGTTAAACTGATTATGGTTTAAGCATATATGCTGAGTGTGAAAATCTCCTCCCAGTGTGTACATGTTTGCACGGCTTGTGTTGTTAGAAACGTGTGTGTTTCATTTGAAGAGAATGAAAAGCAGTCTAATAAAATAATTGTTTTGTTGTTGCATAAACTGATGTAGGTGATTGGATTGAATGTAAGTAAAGTGAT
Organism: Bovichtus variegatus; assembly: GCA_943593645.1. Taxonomy (NCBI): domain Eukaryota; kingdom Metazoa; phylum Chordata; class Actinopteri; order Perciformes; family Bovichtidae; genus Bovichtus; species Bovichtus variegatus. The sequence goes on from CALSCE010010700.1 coordinate 7,164,253, forward strand.
TTGATCTTTTATGGTTATTGTTACCCTCTGAGGAATTTGACGAAAGGCGTCAAAGAACTGTTGAGCCTTCTCCTCAGGCATGTTGGACACCATAGAGCCCAGGGTAAAGATGATAAAGCCGTCGTCTCCTGAGCCATCAACAAACTCCTTCAAGTCCTGCAGGGAGGTTAGAAAAGACACAAAAATGAGTTAGGAAAAAAAGGGTTAAAAGATTCTGGGTTTGCAGAGTGTATGGATGCCTGTAATAAAAAGTTAGATCAAGTGGACAATGACCAAAGTGCACCAGCTTTTTCTTTTAGGGTGCAGCCATTATATCACTTCCATCTGAAAACCGCTTCCATATATTCTTTTAAAATATATTGACGGGAGTTAATTTGATCAACATTGTATTGAGCAACATCCGTTAAATACAATTGGAAACACAATCTTATCTGGGCGTATGTCTACAAACCCTTTGCCTTAGTAGAGTATTTGATTCATGTTAACACAACAGGGCCCCTCACTGCTTTTCTAAAACTAAGCAGGTCATAGTCCACAAATCTGCTGGCTCAAATCTCACACAAAAAATCTTCCAGTGCAGACAAACCAGTTATTTCACAATGTTGTGAGCAAATTGTCGGTTAATCCTGATAAATTATCTTTGCAATCTTTTCAGCACCTGTGTTTTACTCCTGAAACATATTTATTTACAGATTCAGTTCAAAGGTGAAAATAGTCTTGTGCCACTCACAATGATTACTGAAAGTCTTGTAAAATGTTGAAATAGATCGTCAAATGTTTTATTTTATTTTTTAACTTCGTATGGAACACAAAATAATATACTCTGACACAGATGTTACATTTCCTCAATCTTTCCCATGTATTATGTTAATGTACGTTTACAAAAAACAGTCGTAGTCACATAAATTGCTGACTGGTTTGGTGCATACTGCATAAGAAAAAAGATAAGCAAATCAAATATGTTTGGCCATTTAAGTCATGGACACAGATATCCAACTAAGATTTAAAGCAGCATCAATTCTTTCTTTTTTTTGGTCACTTAATGTCACAACAAATCTACAAGTAGTTAAAAAGCACATTAATTGCATGTATTATCGTCTTATTATGTTAGTTATGTAGGCCAACATGTTAGAAGACAATTACCTATTTGCACACCAGGCACACACAGAGCAACATTAGTCAAATATTGAGCTAAAAGAGCTGCCGAGTTGAGTAATAATTATTCACCCCTTTCATATTTTACATTGTCTTTTGATTAATTGTCAATATAAAACTATTGATAGGTGTTTTTTCTGGTTTTTGGTGCAGTTGTCATTACATCAACGTCTAAGGGGTTTGCTTTAGCCTGACTCAAAACAAGCCCGTAGGCAATTTGCCTTAAGTGAATCCAGATGTGACGCATGCTTGTTTACTATAGCGTACATTCTTTGAATACTCACCACTGGCAGAGGAGCTTTCTTTGCACAGTTGATACCTCCAATAAAAACCATGTTTGGCAAGAGAGGTTTGGGATATTCAAAAGTAAAGTCATATCTCAGAAGCCAGATAGCGCCGTTACTGAGGAGTTCCTTGTAAGTCAAGTTGTCTCCTAAATGACTGCGGACAAGATCGTCAAAGTGACCATAGAGCATTCTGCACACATAGGACTCCACAATAGACATGAGCAGGTTTTTGACTCTTTGTGGGTAGGTCATGATGTCTGTATTACCAGTGAAGGCCACAGGAACGTAGGAAAGAGGAGAGGGGCACTGGTTAGCTTTTATATCCAGCTCACATGGAAGTCCACGCAGGAAATAAACTGCTGGAATGGAAAAAACATGAGCCAGTATGGAGCCGCAGGGAAGGAAAGGGTCTGTAAGCAAAACATCGAAGCCCATCACCTTCAGTTTACCCATTAGAAGCTGGTTGTTCAGCAAACTCTCGCAGGCTTTCACTTGCATTGAAGTGAAGTTAACCAAACGCTCCAGATTGATAAACAGGTCTGTAAATTGCGGTGGCTTGAGGAACACTCCGTCCTTCAGATCACTGAATGTTCCATCCAGTTCAGCTTTGGTAAATGGCACTTTGTAGACTTCTTTCTTGTAGCTCTCTGAGGTTTGGATCAACAGGCTGCTTTCAGGCACCAGCACCAACACCTCATGGCCCCTTTGGCTGAGCTCATTTACCAGTATCTTCATGCTGAGCCAGTGACTCCCATCCACAGGCACAACCAGCACCTTCCCCCCCTGAACTGGCCCCAGACTGAGAAAGCACAGCCAGGCCACCAGCCCCAGTGCAGGAAACCACTCCCCGCTGCTCATTGCCTCTTCTCTGTAGTACAAGCTGGCTCGTAGTGAGAGCTAGTGGGAGCTGTCTTTAAGAGGTAGCTTTATGTGTGTGCGTGTGGGAGTGACTGCGTGTGTGTTTAAATTCTGCAGGAAGTTCAGGCTGAGTTTGCAGGCAGGCTATTATTTAACCACAGGAAAACAGAGTGAGTGAAGATTCCCAGTGGAATTTGTGGAGAAGTGGAGAAGAGTTTGTCTCCTTACAATCATCCTCTTATGGGACTTTGCTTATTTCTTTTCACTTCATGTCTTTCCTCTCTTGGTGTATTCATTTATATTCAACATATTTACAGGTGACATCATTCCAACATTCACTTTTTATATTGTAAATTGCAATTCAGTTTTGCCATCATGGTATGTGAAGTAGTGTTGCCTAAGCATTATAAAAACAGTATCTTTATCCAATGAAATATATATATTATTATATTATATATATATATGTTATATTTAGAGTCTTATCAGGAGAAACATGTATTTTCCTCATTTTATTATTCAATATGGTAATTTGCAATTCCTGTTTGTATTCTTATGTAATTTCTCCGGCAGTGGACTAATGATCATAAAACTTGCTAGTCATGGTGGTTATGCATGCTTTCAGATCTGCTTGCTGATTGTTGCCAAGTCCTCTGTTTACTTAAGCTGCTCCTTCTTTCATTCGCCTGAAAAACATACACATGCGTGCTAAAGGGGCAATGCATGTTCACCCTTTTTTTTCACTCTCTCTATTCACACGCACATGTACCTACAACCATTGTAAAAAAGACAGATGGCGTGCAAAGCGAGGTGAAATAGGAAACCAACACCCTCCTCTTCAGGGGGAGGTGATAACATCAAATGAACAATGTCATTCTAGGAATTTTATCCTAGGTCACAACTTGCTTTGCCATAGGAAACCCTTTTTGAGAGATGCACTGGTTGTGAAATTTAATGAGTTATTAGCTCATTTAAGTTAATTAACAACAGGTATTATTAGAAAAATGTAAGGAGTACAGTAATTAGATCTTTATGTGCTCTCCCTGCTTTTTTGCACAGTTTAAACTATTACCAGGGTAACACACATGCTTTTACAGATTTGGGTAAAAGACCACCTATTTTAAAGTTAGACACCTTTACTTTTAAGATACATCCACACATAGCAACAATTTAACAATAACAATTTAAATGCCTTTTTTTGTTCTGTTTTTGACCCCCTGTCCACACTAAGTCGGTTTTTCACACTAGAAAAGTTTAAAGATGCAATTTGCAATTCCGAGCCAGCTTCTCCAAAGAAATAGGGGGCAGTATTTCACCTCTAAACTGGGTCCATACAACCTCTAATGTTGATATTTTAGTTGTAGTAGTTTGGCACATTATTGTATTCTAATTGATTCTTTATATTGCGTATTTACTCAGTCAGTCAGTGGACAAAAATACCAACATTTGACCAAACTGCTGAAACTCAGAGAGTCGGTCAGAGAACCCTGCTATCTCTCACCATGCACAACCTTTGGCCTTTGTTCTCTCCTGTCTCTAAGGTTGTGGCACCTCCTTTACGGACATGGACTCTGACATAATAGTTGTTTATCTCTGTGGTTTTAATTAACCAGCATAAGAGCTAATGGGGGACTGGCACTGATTCTGTTCCAAACCTGGAAATTCCTTGCAGTTTGCTGCATATTCATAACATGAGGAGTTGGCATGAATGAAAGTTTAAAATGTTCAAGTCCAAGTTTTTTTTCTTTCACCCCCCAATGGATGGGGAATGGATATATGTATGTCCCCCATGACATAAACCTGCAAGAACTTAATATATCAATGACTTTTTTGGCCACACGGGGACATCACAAACAACAACATACTGGCTCACTTCACTTTTCAAGTAAAACTCCTTAGGGGAACATTTGGCATAAACTGTTCAATTCTCCTGATAATTTGTTATTGCACAATATCACACAGTTCAGAAACACACATTGTAAAGTTCTGCACCATATTTAATGGCAGCTCAATAAAAAGTCTTGAGCCATTAATTTCACAAACAGCAGCTTTGGTTCAAAGGTCAAAACTTTGCACCCTGCACAGCACACCAGGTACATCATAAAGCAAAGCAACACCTATAATGTGGTTATTGACGATAATGTCAGTCTGCCTCAGTTAGAATCTGTTAACGTTACCCTCCTGCCTGCTGTTTGCGTACATGCACTCATCAGAAATATGCTGGTATCGCAGGTGGAATACATGCAGACTGGCCTTTTTGTGGCTTCTCTATTTAGTCTGGGATGGGACTGTTTGCAAAACTGCAAACAGTCTTTGGTGTCCACATCACTGCTGAATCCTGTCATTTCTGATCATGTCTGCCGAGGAAAAGCGAGGGTCCGTTTCTCACTCAGAAGCATTATCGCCCCTGCATCTTTCTGCCAGGCTGGAGAGTTTGACGGCAGAGAGGTCCATTTAGAAATATACATTTTCTCTGCCTTTAGCTCTATCGCTTTCCACAAAGTATTTTCACAAATGTTGGAAAAATGGTGGATGCTGACAACGTGGCTGTACTCCAGTTTTCATGTTTGCTCAGTTCTGTCTCCACAAAGAAACCCCAGGAGTAACAGTTCTGACAAGGAAAAGGGGGGAAATGGCTGTGTTTGGCTTGATATGTAGTTCTCGACACAACATGAAAGATGCTACTTTCATGTTTCAGACACAGGATTTTCCTAACACAGAAATGCAATGCAGCTAAATTACATTTGACTACTCTCTGGCCACCTGTGTTTATGAGGTGTTTCAGTCCCTGTAGAACCTTCTTGTTATGACTAACTCATAACTCTCCAGATTGAACCATGCTCTATTTTTTCTGCTGACACTGCAGCTGATTACAGGTGGGTTTTATTGCCTGCTCTGGTAATGAGTGAAGGGTCATTTTTGGAGAAAGGTTTTTCATATTCCTGGGTGGCCAGCTTTTTGCATGTCCAGGTTCATCTCCATTTTCATATTGTGTTGGTGTCATGGCAGAGGATGCCAACATTGGGCAACAATCCTTGAAGTCGATGATGACCTGGTCTACATGAAGCATTAAAAAAACTTTCTTGAGAACCAGGTTGGGCAGTTGCAACTTTTCATGTAATCTCATACAATAAACATTTTCAGCTCCAAACAATGTATTATAATGTCTTAAAAGTGAAATACAGCTCAATACAAATGCAATTCTAACAGACTCATAAAAGCTGAAAATCCAGCGAGAAAATAAGCAATTGTGACAACATGTTGACAACATGATGAAATGTGCCACTTTGGAAATTAGGAAGATACTGATGGCTGCCAGTTATATCTGGCTGCCCAACCAAATAAACCCCACAATTCATTTTAGATCAACACAAACTGTTTGTAGGGATTTTGTCTATACACTATTTGTGTCGGTTATGTCCTTTTTTTCCAGCATTTTATAACAGACGTGTTTTCATTCACAGTATTATTTGACTTAAAATGTTCAAACAAGTGCTTTGAAGACATGCTAAAATCATCATTTTGCTTATGTAGTTTTGATGTTGCTGCAAACTATGAAGTGATTGTTCTGTTTACCAAGATGGTGGTGACAAAGCTTTGAAACTCCCCCAAAGTGGACTGATGTATCGTTCATCATCAACCTATGAGAGACCCCTGTGTAGGACCTTGTTTCATTTCACTAAAATTTTAAGCACCAAACACTGCACCAGCTATCTAGCTACTAACTAGCCTGCTATATGTTCTTATCACTTTAAGTTAAGTGGACCAATCCTACGAAACCCTGACACATGTGTAATGTGTCCAGTTAAGAGTCTACTGAAATGATCTGCTTTGGTCTGACTTTATGTAACTTTACCATTAATAAATGGCCAATGAGAGTACACACTGTTATATGAGAGCGTCGTTTTATACTACTAAGTATCACGATGGAAATGGATGGAGACATAATCTGATCTCGGACATTCACATCTGGATTATTAAATATGAGTATGTATGCAACTTTACGATGGATTTGATACTGAAATCTCTCTGTTACTCTGCAATTCAAATGAAAGATTTGACATTTGTTGTTGATGTCCTGATTGCAGCCTGCGACTATTCCCACAGAGGATGGCAGGCACTGCAATGAATCAAAAGTCTATTGTGGCATTCAGTAAAATAATAAATAATAAACAGTAAGGAGATACTTTCACGCTGAATTGATACTGCCTCAGTGCTGCAATCAGCAACATTTTGTTCTGGACTGCTCTTCTTGTGTTTCATTGTCTCACCTTTATATTTAGCCTGTATTGCCTCATTGCCTCTAACAGTCTTCCATCACTGGACTTTTGTCACATTGCCTTTAACACTGAAATGTATAGAAAATATGTATTGATTACAACCTGTCAGCAGATTATAGAAATAGGATCATTTAAACTGCAGGATGTAACCTGAAGGTTTAACTGTGACCTGATTTCATCTACACACTGCGAACTACAGCTGCAACGTCGAGTCAAATAATCGATTAGTCTATCAACAGAAAAATAATTGCCACCTAATTTAATAAACACAAATGCTGTTTTCAGCCTTTCAAATATGGAGATTTCCTGCTTTTGTGTGTTCTACATATTTTTTAACTGAATACCTTTTCGTTTTAAAATCACAAAACAAGACAATTGAAGACATCACCTTGGACTTTAAGAAACTAGGATTGACATTTTTCACAATTTTCTGACATTTTATAGGCGAACAATTAATGGATTAATGGATTAATCGAGAAAAATATTCAGCAGATTAACCGATGTTGAAAATAATCGTTAGTTGCAGCATTACTGTAAACTAACAAAGGCTCCTCTGTAAAGTGTTGCGTTTGGCTGTAGCCACATGATGGTGCCAAAGTCACATGGATCTCTAAATCCCAGTCTTGTCCACAGTACACAATGTTATTGCATATTTTGTACTGCCATCAACACAGCATTTGACCTTTTGCTATCTGCACTGTGTGGCCAGGAGTGCTGTGTCAGCCAGTTCTCAAATTAATAAAGATGTTTTTGACTGGCATCATTCAAACTGAGCTGTCGTTGGAATTCATCATTGTGTCAATTTAAATAATAATTTAAAAAAAAAGAAGTTTTAAATGCTTTAATAACACCTCACAAGGTGCAGAGCAGCCATGGCTACGTTCACTCTAATGTGCCTGTCCACTCATCACTAACAAATAAAACACCACTAAAACTACCAGTTTTAAAAACGAGATTACACACCAAAACGTTTAAAGGGTTAAACACGTGGACGGGTTGCTGAGAAAAAAACCTGATAACAGTGACATCAAGCCTCTTACTTGTCTCCGAGACGGAGAGAGTTAGAATTCAGAGGTAGATCTTTGGTCTGACTCTGTGCACGGATGCGCGCCGACCTTGGAGTCTCCAGACGCGCAGCGGAGGATTTTGCGCACTGAAATCAAGTCGAGCTGAAGAGAGCGGACTGCAGCCTGACTGACTGCAGTCCTGTCACTGGGGTCCAGGCTCACTTGGCTATACTTTACCGCACACATCGGCATTTTATTAACACCATTGCTCGGGAAGTAGGGGGAAATATAGTCTTCAGTTTATTTCGGTTTGGCTTGATTCGCAACTGAGCCACTGAATGTAGCCGTTACACCTTGTTTGTAGAGAGATCCAAGTGTCCCAGCTGCTCAGGGAAAATTCACTCAACATCCCGAGAGACGGAGACGTTTGAGAGGATTTTAGGACTCTTTCCCGAGAGTGGATTGAACAAGGATGATTGCAACCACCTTACCCAACTAAGCGAGGTATTACATTTGAAAAAAAAACGGTAAGGAAAAGTTTTTATTTTCTTCTAAAGATAAGATTCAAATGTACAATATTTGAGGTCCTCCCAAATGTATCAAAGGGGTTATAAGTGAGTTCACATGGTAAATGTTTCCACTTTTCTCGCAGGTGATCACAGCAATGCTTCAACGGCATGTGCGTCTGTCCCTCTCCAAATCTCCCAGAGAGGATTTAAGTGCCGCTCATTTTGAATAAGTCGAGAAGTCATCGAAGATGAATGCTCTGCAAACATTCCTGTTTCTTTTCCTCCTGCACCAGGTGAGATGATTGCATGACAATAAACAGCATGTGTAGAAATATGTCTGTGACCAAGAAGGTTTTAAAGAGAAAGTTAGAGACAGTAAGTGGCTTAAATGTGCTGTATTTTTTATTTTATTGTTGGTTATGCTACTGGCACTTCAAGGCATGTGTTTGTCCCTCTCAAAGTTTTATATATATATATATCTGTAGAAATATGTCTATATCTATCTATCTCTCTCTCTCTCTATATATATATATATATATATTTATATATATATTGTTCTTTTTTGCTGATTTGACAGTTATTGTAGATATGCATCATATAGCTCATGCAATGTAAGATACCACATAATGCCAAATGAATAAATTCCTGGCGTCACATTTTAGTTGATACAGTCCTCAGCAGCAATTGTGTTGGCCGACTCCTCATTAAGCCTTACAGGGGATTAGCTTGTTTTGTGTTATTTGAATTTATTTAATAAAATACAGAAATACCCTGTTTTAATGAACATGATTTTTGTTTTTGTATCAGTTATTAAGATACAGGATACCTCTTCACCCTTACAGATGTAATGATGCATTTAATTTCTGCAGCCTATATAAAAAATATTTCAGAAACACAAATAACCAAGTTAATTGGATTTCATTTTGCAGAACAGACAGTGGCTTTGTCAATAGCCATACTGTATAATACCATGTGCAGTTAATTTCCCTAATAGCATCTGAATTACCTTATTGTTCATAATTGCATATTTGCAATTGAGACTTTTATAGGAAACATTTTGATATAGAAAAACATGTTTGTGCATGTCTATTTGTACCTTAACAAAGAAAATGTACCTTACATTCTGGGTTAATGTGAGCATAATGGTCATTATATTATAATTAACAATTCTGCAGTATTCTTAATTGAGAAGTTAATTTGGTTTAAAAATCAATGTAATATTCACGGAATGTGAACATTTACTGATGTGCCTGCTTACAGAGTTTATAGTTTATAGTTTTTTACCATTGTGAGTTTTTATTTATTGTATTATTTATTAGGTATTCTGCCTCTGTCACTTATGGCTCAACAAATCCAACAAAAATCAGCTGCCTATTCATTTATTCAGTTGTAAGACACGCATGTTTGTGGTAGCAATCCTTTTCATTTATTTTGCTTTTAGTCTGGAACAAGGTTTGACCTCTGTGTTGAACCCTCGACACCCGTGTATTTGCCGTACTTAAATGTAGGCCAGAATAAAAAGGAATAATAATATGACAACTGTCAACAATAGGAAAAAATTGCAGAATTCAGATTTTCAAAGCATGCGCTGTTCCTCCTTTATGACTTCTACAATGTGATGCAATCAAAAGTCCCTGTGAATTCATGTGACGTTATTCATATTTACCAGAGACTGATTGCCTTTAAGCTTCTTAACACAATCTTTCTGTAGTCTAATGCTGTTATTATTGCAGGAATAAACTCTCCAAAGGAAGATCATAAGCTTTAGGGAAATATAAAGGTCTTTGCCCATAGGCATTTGAATAAAGTGTGCAGGTTTTATCGTGATCATTCTTGCCTTGCGGACTCTTGCCGTGATCAGACCTGAGCAGGAAATGCCATTTGATTGAAGACGTTCTTCACATCTTCGATATCCTCAAAGAGGGCTTCTTTAAAGATAGTCCTGAACTGTCCCGGTGTAGCAGAAAATGCTGTCTGCTCTTGCTGCTGTTGTAATCAGCCTTGTGCCTATTGGGAGCTCTGCCTCCAGAGAGAGAGACAGGCTGCCTCCCTGGAGAGGATCTCTTCATATGCCTCAGTTGCTTCCCTCCCAGCAGACCCACCACTGTCTGACTGGGGACATACTGGCCCTTATCAATATTCCCCCACCTTCCAAAGGGTAAAAAATGTTTAAATATCAGGCTGATTCCCAGTGAAAGCAGGAAATATGCACCAAACTTCTTGAGCTGCTAACAACTTTTCTTAGTAAGTTTTTCTTCATAGGATAGTTTACTGTAAGTATGTGATTGGGGGGACATGTGGCAAAGTTGCAATGCTATATTTCAACCCATGGCGTCACAGGATGCACCTCAGACAGCTGAACCTCCCTGTTATACTGAAGGATTTTCATTGTTTTAAGTAGAGGTTCAGTGTCAGCCTTTAGTCTCACACACTTGTGCATCATCCAAAACAAGAACACCAAACACAAATACTTTTTCTTCTCTTTTATTTTCCTCTTGCGTCTTCATACACACCCATACAGAAAAACACCCAGAACATGAATCAAATGGTGAAAATGTAACCCCGGCCCTAGCATCTGTGCCATACCCCAGGGACAAATAAGAGGGTCAAAGCCATCCTGGGAGAATCCATTCTTCCCCATGACATCTGCTGCAGTTATCCTGTGTGCAATGACAGCAGAACAATGTAGATGAAGATAAAAACATACTTGAGAGCCCTGCTCTCTGCCATTTTCCTCTGCCCCACAGATTGCATACAGGGAAAGAGGGTTTTCCAACGCTGCTCTGGATTAAGTGTGAGGAGACGTTGACAAAGTCTATTACGCCTTTGTATCTTATTGCCGGGGTTAGAGCTCTTTGGTAATATTATGTCATGACAAAGCATCGATGTGGCCCATGCCAAGAGGATCAGCGGTGGTGTTAAATATATATCTACCTCTGCGGTTAGCGTGAACGCCGCCCAGGGACGCACGGAGCAGGGCTGGGGCGAGCATCCTGATAGAAGGGTGTGACGCATCAAAGAGACAAAGCTTAACTGGTTACTCGTAAGCTGAACATGTCTCGTCCTCTGGATCCGCTACATGCTTGGAGTTCATCCCTGCAACTTTGATGTGCACTGATTTAAGGGATTACAAGTCATTTCCCAAAGGATTTAGCATTCATTTCAACAGTTATTTATTCATTTATTAACATGTAGTCCTTAGATTTTTTGATTTTTTTTTAACCTGTTCACCCATCAATAAAAATGGAAGACCATTAGAGGAAGAAAGTCAGAATGTGAAGTCGATTTTGTTCAGTTTTAGCCGCTAATATTATTATAAAAATCTACCATAGGATTTTCTTCCGCTTGTGTCTTTTCTCTGCAGAGCTGGAGCGAGACAGTGAAGCTCTATTCAAAGTCAGAAAGGGCTCTGGCAAGGACAACAGTTTTATCCCTGTCTTCATAACAAAACACAAATTCTACATAAATTCCCTCTCTAAGGGCTCTTTAACCCTTTTCCCCTTCCCCATGCTCAATTAGGTTTGCATTTATTATTTATTTATTGTATATTTAAAGGCAACTAACACTGGGAAGAGTAATAAAATGTACAGTGAGGGGATTAGGAGCAGCTCTTTAATCTCACGCTTCTGATAATACTGCATGGGCTGATTGATTAGTTTTTCAGGAAGCTTATGTCAGAAAAACCTAATCCGTCTTTGGATTGTGCCAGCCTTGTAAGGTTTTCCGTGCTGCCACTTTATCATGGCGGCGAATTACAGAGCTGCTGGGCTGTGATAAGGTCCTCGTCTCTTTTACAGACCCCACCGCCCAGCCCCCTGCACCCCCCTCCCTTTCCCTCTGGACAATAAAAAAAATTGTGTTTATATTCTTCACATCCCTGCTCTGCCTGGTCTTCACATCAACCTCTCCCAGGATTTGCCTTGTAAGAAAGAGAGAAAAAAAGAGTGGAATTTAAGTCTTCAAAAACCCACCAAAGAAATTGGGTGGGGAGAGAGGAAAAATATGAGAGAAAATGGCAGGCAGGCCAGTAGAAATTTTTGTGGAAGTGATTAAACATGGATTGACGGAGTGAAGGGGCCTTGTATGCATGTGCTGCCTTCCAGGAATCATTTTGAGAGCTTACGTGGTGCTGATGTGTATCTGTGCTCATATTGGGGTCACAATCTTTCTGGCCAGAAGGCTTGACTAGATAATCCCTCATAAACAATACTGTCTGTGGCATTTGCAGTCCTCGGCCTGTATGTTGTCTCAGACCTCTGAAGGAAAGGTTGCCATTTCTGCGCGTTAAATCCCTCAAATGTATCTTGCAGCCACTACAGGTTGTATTGACTGTATCGAGCCCTGCGACCTATTCCTTTTCCAATCATCAATCATAATTGTGTGCGTACTGGCAATAAATCCATGGTAAAGGTCCTGAAATGAAAAGAAATAAGTTCCAAATGATTGATAGGTGTGACGCAATTGCCCTTTGCATTGACAATAACCATAATCTGGCTGCTGGATGGACCATTAAAGACTTAACTCAAACAATTATGAGCAGCGTGATTACTTCCCCCACCAGCTTCTCTCATGATGTGAGCTGTTAGGATGAAGTGAAGTTCTGAGCAGCTCCGTTAGAGCAAGTCGCCCCCACTGTGGCGGCTCGGGTGCAGGAAGCATTATGTTTAATATGATTTTGAGTTTCCCGATCTTGGTCCACAGCTATGAATTTTGATGGCCGATGTTCAGCCCGAGGCAGCGTTAGATCTGGAGGCTCCGCTACCTTACAGCATTGTCATTACCGCTCTGCAGGGTGAGAAACATCCAGCACTCTCTTAAGCACAACCATCGCTGTTGAGCAGCTCTCTTACCGTCTGCATAGCTTTCCACTGCTGTGCTGCAACAAAACAAAAGGTGGAGATCAGCTCATACACAGCAGGAGTTTTGTCTGACTCTTGTGCGGATGATGAAATCAGGGTGTTCCTTTTTTCTTGTATTAGATTAAATATTGCAATTGTTGCGTTGTTGCTTTACAGCTGCCAGTTCTCCATTTATATTATAAATACCAGACTCACGATTTCGCTGTGTCGTAACAGAAAACCGCGCCTGTAGTTGGCACAGAAGCAAAGTTTCTCTCTGACATGTAAAGTTCTTTATTTGGTACTTTGGAGAAGGCAATCACACTATATGTCAGAGCTTGGGAAAATGATTGACCTCTTTAATTAAAACTGCGTTCGTTTCCTGTAAAAGGCAAGGTGTGACAGCTTTAGAATAAGTACAATAAATCTCCTTCCTGATTATTCTCACTTTTGCGTTTCTTCCTCTGCCTCCGGGCTTTGAGGCCTTTTTCTTTTCAGCTTGTCATTTCCAGCCCTAACAAAGCACTGTCAGCTCCCCTCTGTCTTTGTATATTTCTTATGAAGTACCTGTCTTCAGAGCTACTCAGAGAGAAAGGAAGCAACGTCTTCCCCACTCTTGTTTCTTCTTCAAAGGGAGCTGTTTCTGTGAAATCAGCCGAGACGCAATCTGCTTTGAGAACAGAAACATTTGCTCTGTCAAATTTAGTGGACGTACATTTTGAGCAAATCAAGCGAAAACATTTCTGAATAAAACACCCGTACTATTTGCAGCATGGATTTGAAAAGAAAAAAAACACAAAATTGAAGTTGTTACACTCGCGAAAAAGCTCAGTGAGAGAAACTCTCAAAGAAAGAAAAATGCCGTCTTCCTGAGATGAAAGTGTTAAGACCAAAACTGCTAAAACAGTATTCATGTCAGAATGGCGCGCCTTGCCTCTTAAAGTATTAGCTGAGGAGTTTTACAAGCATGTTTCCCTTTGTTGTACAAAGTAGAAGGTGTTAAAAATTGGTCAAGAGAATGATAATTACCCTGAGTCCAACATGCTTTGTGGTATTATCCGTCTGAATCCCTGCTATCAGACATACGGAGGTGTGCTGCAGGTGTCAGGAGCTAGCACATGGAGTTGATGCTTTGACCATGTAAGGGGATTATGAAACTGATGATGCGTTGAAAGGTAACGCCTGCCTAAAAGTGAAGTGTTCAGGGCTTTGCTGCTGTCACATGTGGCAGGTGCTGAGATAACACAAGTATCCAGATTACCTGGAGGCTCTCGGCCTGGAGCCCCTCCTCGCTCTCCTTCTTCTCTCCTGGAGGGATCTTTGCTAACACTCTCTGAACACCTGACATCATCGCCGCATTTAAATGTGCCCACACTGAGCCATTCTCACTAACCATCGCACGTTGGGCCTTGCCACACAATCAAATGACGATGATCTCCTGTAGGTAATTCTCAAAGGAGGCACGTTATTGTAAATTGCGGACGAGCGATGCAATTTTTGTATTGATTGATTTTCATGCAAAGAAAGCATTAGATCTACAGTGCATTCACAAAAATGATAAAACGTCTTCGTTAATCTTTAAAAAAGTTACTGATAGATGAATAGTTCATAGCATCTATTGCATCCTAGAAGTTTTGCAACCGTTAAATAATTCTACAGCTGTAGAATGTAATTAAGTACATTTATTCAGGTACAGTACAACTTTAAAGTATTTGTGCTTTACTCGAGTATTTCCAGTTTCATCGGCAAATCGTATTCTTCAGTCAGCTAAAACTACTAGTTCCTTTACAAATTAAAGCCAAGTCAGTGTATTTGATATGCATGGCTACAAATGAAATTTCCCATTAAAGCAGTTAAAATTCTCTCTCCTGACCAGGTAGATAAAAAAAAAAAACACATACACACATACAATTCTGCCTACATGTTAATTCTGCATCTGTAATATAATATATAATATATTATACAATAATACAACACCCACAGGGTCCATTGTTAAGTACAGTTTGCTGGTAATACTTGAAAACTTTATTTAAAAGTATCATTTTGAATGCAGAAGGATTACATGTTGTGGAATATTGCTACTTTTAATTAATCCACCATTTCCCCCACACGGGCTGTAAAGCTCACAATAATGTCACCACTGTGCAGTAATGAGTAAGACTTTGTGTTGACAGTTTTAGCTTCCAATAGGCTTGATACTGTTTTAGATGCGCTTTCCATCCTGCTTATAATACAATGCGAGGAACACTTAGGGAGCATTTGAGTGGTCAACATTTGAGTTTATTTTAAAACATGCTACAGTTTATATAAAAACTTTAGTTTAATTGAATAATTTGATGAATAAAAAAAAGGCAACAACTTTTTTATGTTGAAAACAAATATGACACAAGTCACCTGAGGGCTTATAGCACTTACTCTACTTTCACTTCCTGCTACCTGAAAGTGAGTAGGGGCAATCTGGCTTTAATATTGAAGCAGTAAGACAAGAACAGGAGTGCTGTGCGACATTGACACTAGTTTGCTTTAAGTACAGTTGCTTGTAAATTGTGGTTGGATGTCCTGGCTTCCCTTGCAAGAAAGCATGTTTGACTCCAACTTGCTCGGCATTACGAAACTGATGGAAAACTTTGTGTCTACCAGATTTCTGTTGCAAATAGATTTGACAAAATGACTGACGTTTATTTTACCCACCAGAAAATAGATGATGCAGATGACATGGAGCCGTGAAGGTGACTTTAGACTAGCTACTTTTTTGCAGGCCACTCAGTCGATGTAATACTGAAAGAGCTTTTGGTATGAATGCGATAACAAGAGATGCTACCATTCAGTGGGATTGGAGCTAAATGTGGTATAATTTCCTGTAATTTGTCCTGTTTATTATGAAACACTGAAACACCTTTCTACAATTCTGTCTCAGCAGCTTCTACACTGCAGGAGAGGTGAATGTGTGTGATTTGTGCAGATTCGTATACAGTACTGCCTGCTGTAGAGAAATGCCCTCTGATGATACTTAATGCTTCACTAAGACGGCTCATGCAACACCGCAACAAATAGAAGAGGTGAGGTGAGGCAGGGTTTCAGTCTGGGAGGAAAGGAAAATAGAAGATTGTGACACTATAAACATGACTAATAACTCACATCATAGGATTTATGCTAGCCACAGGAGGGTAATGTTATGTGCTGTAATTTATGCTAATCATGGGATGTGAGCAGCTCTGAGTGACATGAGCAGTCCGATGTTGTTGCAACAACGTGTGCAAAAACAGGCTCCTAAAAACAGTTTAATATATGAGATACACGTGCATTATAACTTTATGAGCACAATTTGTTGTGTTGTTTTTGTGTCAGAATAAAAAAGGACAGAGAGTCTCCATTGTGAACCGCTGTCACTCAACCACTCTCCATTGGTCTGCACATTTACAATAATACTTTATTATTATAATAGTATCATTCAGAAGACAGTGGGCAGTAGTTAGAGTTGTTGCTCTCTATCAAGGCTTTTATTGTCTTTTCACATCTCCACAAGAGAGGTCAGAGGTCAGAGGTCAGAGGTCAGGGTCAGTGTCAGATGAACAGCTGTGAGATACTGTGTCTGGCTCAAGGACACTTCTGCAAGATGAATGCTTTCTTAAGTTTTTATAAAAACATAAAACTCATCATGTGGCAATATTGTTAAAAGAAAGCAAGTATGCATTTTCAAACATTGGTAAAAGAGCACACAGTAGTTTTTTTGTTGTCTTATTCTTACTCACACTAGCTTTTTCCTCATATTTAAATTTGCCGTCTGCGTAGCTTTTAGGCTGGCATTACATTGCATTTGATCATTGCATACCTTACGGAGCCCTTAGGCTTCGTGTGGTTGGATGGCGTTGGAGCGACTGACGTTCTTCAGCGCACATCATGAGATAAACATGTCACATGTCATATGATGACTGACACTCCTGCACTTGTGTGATCCTGCAGAAAAAAAAAGTAGCTCTCAACACCAAGCAACGTGGAAAGAAAGCAGCCGTAATAGAACAAGCCAGGTGCATTCTGTTCACTCACAGTTACAGTGTGCATATTACTTTTTTCTTGCCATTAGATCATTTTGATGACAGTTTTCATCACATTTAATGCGAAGCAAGAAACCAAATTTGCACAAATATTATTCAGTGTGTGCTGATACACCAACGCTGTGTGCAGTTTGATTAACACCTTGTGTTTTTAATGTCACACAGTCCAACAACAGATGCCTCCTCATCTCTCTACCTGAGCGTCTCGATAGCTCTAGCACACGCGTTACATGTTTCCTGACAACAATTCCGTTTTTTTCCAGCGCACCTGTCAACAGTAAGAGGTGTGCTGTAATACTGAAATGGTGAAACTGCTGTGATTATATTAATGAAAACTTCCACATCACTTTCCTTTGAGCTTGCCATTCCCTCTCCTTGCACCATCAACACTTAGTACAAAATGTTACGACAGCGAGAAGCTGGTCTGTTGACAACGTACAGAGGTGTTGACGGGATGTGTTATAAGGCCTTTGAAGTTTGACACGCACATTGCACGACCACACAATACTTTGTGTTATATATACAATGCATTGTATCTAAAAATGTGATAAGATACTGGCTGTTCTTAATATTCACCTGTACGTGTACATAGCGGATGAATTCTGCCACAAATTCAATATTGGATCTATAACATCTTAAGCAGGAGGGTTAAGATGTAAGAGGCTGTGGTCCGTCTCATTCTCACAGAGGTCAGATCGTAATGGCCTAAAGGATTATACTGGACGGGAGTAAATATGCCACATGCACACACACACACACACACACACACACATTAACCGTAGCCTACTGTGATTGGTAAGGTGCCCCCGGTGTGGATTTGCTGTTGCGATCCACCACAGTGCTGAAGCACCTGCCATGTGTTTCCCTGGACGGCCTCTGATTAAAAGTGATGGCTCTGGAGCGTGAGGCTGTTCCAGCGATCAGAGCACCAATCTATTCTTCAGCGGCGTGTAGACTCTGGGCTGCCTAAGCGCCTCCAGGGCCTTCTCTCCTGGAACCGGCTCTGGGTGTGAATCATTACAAATGATATGCCCTGTAACATCAGGAGGAAGATGGCTGGGGAAGGACGCGTGGCAGGGGATTGCAGGTTGAGAATGGTTTTTAACGTGAGTGAGTGGAGCCGCTTGTCATGTTGGATGCTTGAAAGCAAGGGGCTGCAGTCAATCCGGGGTCTAATGCTTGCAGCAGCGGCTGAGCAGCTCTAATGTGGCAGGTGTTGTGTTGCAATAGTGCTGGGGAAGTGTTACGGTAGGCAGTGGTGAAGCCGGCGCAATTTCCATGGGACGTCCAGATTTTTACTAGGTAGAAGCGCATCAAGTTAATGAAGCTTCAGACACAGAAAATTAGCAGAGAAATGAATTGCACCACCAAAGTGAGGTCAATTTGCACAGATAAATCCATGAAGAACAGTGGAGTGCATCATTGGAACAGCTCTGCTTGCACTGATGAGCAGGTTAATTGCCCATTTTGTTTATTGTGAGGAAGATGCCTGAAACCAATTTTCCCCCGACGCATATCCCAACCTTATGTGCTGGAAAAAAATCAACTCTAGAAAAACTCAAAAACAGATTATTTTAGCTGGCTGATACAAGAAGCTTGGTAATGATGATGACACAGATGCTTTCACACAGAACAGAAAAAAAAGACATGAAAAAGAGAGAAAAGCGGATCTCAGATCATGAGTGAGGGGCCACATTGTCAACTATGCCAGGTTGTGAGCGATTCCATCGTCGGCATCAAAACAACACTGTAGCCTTGCCCATGGCCCTGAACCCGTCACAGCCGAGCACAATGTTGCCGGCTGCTCGCTGAAAATGCACTTTAATGGCATCTCTTCAGATGATCCAGAAGCCAGATGTCACTGGCTTCTTAATAACTTTCTAGAGGCTAGTTCTGGTCACTGTGGCAATTACCTTTATGTCAGGCCTCTAAAAGATATGTCTACCCACGGGACAAGCAGGCAGCCAGCTCCATAATGCTCATTACAGATGAATGTCGAGGCTGATTCATCCTGACTCAGTGTGTGGCTCGCTGCTGCTCAGACCGCTGTCAGTATTTAAGTTCCACTAATACTTCTAGTATTGATTGACACAAAATCATATACAGTACTGTACATGTGGCGTAAGGACGGAGCCTTTACAAATGATCCTTGAACTATACTAGAGACATTTGTGTATGTTTTTGGCTAGGAAGGTCTTTGAGACACAAACATAGCAAAACATATATAGAAAATTTATATAAAGTCATTTTCACCCAGACATTTACATGGAAACAATAGAAACAAGTTCTTGAAGGCAGCTTGTGAAAAGACTTAAAAAGCAAAGGAAGCACTTCTGCAGTAACAATATATTGCAGTTAATCCCACTACAAAGATGCGTAGACAGAAAGTTTTCCGCAGCTGTGAATGTGCTTTTGACACACGTAAAAGAAAAGTGACAAGTAGACAGCTAGACTAAGTGTGTGTATGTTGAGGATGTTGTGCAGGATGAACTTTCCAAAACTCAGTTTCCACAACTATGCTGAGATACGTATTAATGAGGCAAATTCGTGGTATATCGTATAGACACTTTTTTTTTTTAGACTAACCAATATTGATCACATTTTTTAGGAGGTGTACCTCCTGGACTCAAAAATGGAGTTTGTTTGAGGTGCTCTTTGAATATGGATACATGTAGAAACACAAATCAAAATAAAACCCCATTGCACTCTGTTTTAAATTACAATACCTTTATTTTAATGACATACTCATATTAGATTTAACTACAATCTCGACACGTTTCAGCATCGAGCCTTTTTCAGGACAGTTTTTTTTTTGACTCCCTGTCTTGTGATTTTTGTGTCCACCAATATTGATATTTGAGAGTTTAAATAAAAAGCTGATTACGATATAGTGACCGCTATTCATTATTGACCATACATGCATAACAAAAACAATGATTTCTGTTATAGATCTTTTACATTTGGGTATTAAATAAAGACATTTTACAGTTGAAACAGGCAGAAAATGTAATTTTGAAAATGTTACCAAATTTCCTCAAATATATTTTTGGCAATTTCTTGTTACTTATTAGACATATATATATATATATATATATATATAGAAAGATTTGTGATACACTGAAATTAACATATAATATCAATGTAATATTGGTAACACTGATACAGGATCAGGCCAAAACTCTGAGTATTAGCCAAAGTGTTTTTTGCACACTTTATTCATGAATTAACTTTTTTAAAACATTTGTGCAAATTAATTTAATATTTAATTATTATTAATTGAAAACATTAGGTGGATCAGCCTGAGAAACTGAGAAATAAAAAAATTAATGATGGTAGCTCGCCCAAGATCCTCGCCTAATAGTCCACTTTTTGACAGACAATCTGAATTTGACTGCAGGTGTAAAATGTGTAAACTGGCCAATATGAGACAAACATAGACTTTTTGCAAAAAATGTCACAATGTAAAGCCTGCGATGCCTTTTGCCTCTGAGATTACAGAGTATACATTACAGCAACCCGTCTGTGGTGATGCAAAATGATAATGATTAATTGTACATTCATTAATTGTAAAGATTACAAAATTAATATTAACTGAAACATTAGCCATAAGCAGCTTCACTATGAAAAATATAAAAACTTGTGTCAGCCAGACTTCACTATTTTTGTTCATGCATGGTGGATATCCATTGAAAGTACTGACAGTATTTATATTTATATTCACCCACCTGTATGTTTACGGATGTACACCTATTTTTTTATAAGCCACATATACCTTTGACTGCTGTGGTATAAAGATGCAATATCTCTGCTTGTGGGTGTATGGTTCATGTTATTGTTTAGGACGTACAGGAAAAGGAAGAAGCTAAACCACACAGAGATATCTGAGACGTTTGCGACTCGTCACTTTGCCTCGTGCTGTTGAAATGAGGTCCTGTGTTTTCAGCTCCATAAGTCTGCAGTTATTATCATAATAATGTCTTGTTTCAAGTCGCCCCGAAACGCCTCTAGCACGGCAGCACCGATTAAGAAATCTTAATTAAGCTTTTGTAGATTCTCCTTCATCAGACCTTGCCTCTTTTTTTCCTCCACAGCGTCGTGTACAAAAAAATTGGATTCCTTCAGTGTGTTTTTAAGAGACACCACTTCCGCCTAAATGAACGAGGTGTGTTAGTGTCTGTGTGTGTGTGTGTGTGTGTGTGTGTGTGTTGGTGCTGCGTGTGTGCAGCGAGACAGCGAGGGAGAAAGAAACCAAAGCCTGTGTCAGTGCAAGCTTTCAAGTTCCCAATGCTTCATCTCTCTCGGGGCATATAAGTATTAGATATCCCTCTGCTGATCCCCTTGTTGTCACAGCAATTTCCCCAGTTGCTCATCATACTTAAACTCCTCTCTCATTTCCATTATAATCATCCTATACAAAGCTCACCTGAGATTTACACTGAAAGACAAAATTTGGTTTCACCTCTTAAGCTGCGCAGCATGACACCCAATGTGTAACGGATATAACAGCCAGGGCCTGGTGGGAAGACAGGTGCTTCGTCCTCCTAGTTCACAGCAGTGAATAAATGTTCCTGTTGGGAGCCCACAGTCCCACCGATTTTATGTTTCGGCGTCGCCTGTTATTGTGATGTTGTAAGAGTGAAATCAAATTACCAGCTGAGCTGACACGAGGTATTACTAAGTGGCAGTATCAGTGAGGGAATAGTGCCTCTGGAATTGGTTGATTAAACGACTGTGGATGTGATGAGCTACACAGAGGGACATTATTACAGTGTTGCCTCATTCATCCATGTTTACAGGGACCAACTGTCTTAATTAAGCTTTGTGAGGGCTGATAGATGGGTCAGGCTCACTGTCCGTGGGAGACGCATTGATTTCACATTACCTATCCAGATAGCACAGCCATTACGTCCCGCTTGCTACATTAAGGTGTTACTGCGGTCTGGGACATAAACAGCCTAGCGAAGAAAAGCTCTAATTATAAGACGTAACCCTTTTACATGTCGAATGGGAAGCTTTATAGGAATGTGAGTATGACAAAACAAATTATAGTAGAAAGACCTAGTTTGTTAGCTTTGTACACATGTGCCTCAGTTAGGCTCAGAGCAAAATTATAATTAGTCTGCAAGTAGTGCGCAGCAGCTCAGTGAGAATTCAAACAGCCGCTGCTCGGTGCTTTCAACATCTGCTTCTCTCAGTGATCCCTACAACCGGGCCCGGGGAAAGCCGGAACTACTAATTACTAATAAAACTAACTAAGCTTATTGCCGTGAATTATTAAAGCTTTATCTGAAGTGGACCAGGAATGGCTCCTGAAGCTAAAAGGCTTTGAGGCACAAGGAGGGATCACAGTTCATCGCTGCGTCGGGATTAGCACTTAGCACATACTTAACCATACTATGTAGAAGCCTGTTTTATTGTTGGGAAACATTACAAGCCAAAGTTGGTATGCATGGGGTATCTAAGAATAGCACGACTGATGTGAGACCTGCTCACATGTTAAGTCCAGAGGATTTGCATTGTCGTGTAATCTGACAAGTCGTCCTAAAATATAAGAAGCTTTATGCAAATATATGAGCCCAGCTGAAGTTCATGGCTGCATCCAAAATTGACTCCCTACTGGAATTGCAACTGCATATAGTTCTGGGTCATACTTGGTTGCTGTGAAGGGCACAAGCCTGCCAGCATCTTCGGCCACCGAACACACAAAAGCTTCATTAACATTGTACAAACGAGGCATTGTCTGCTGACGTTTAAGACAAGAGGCCCTTTGCTTTGATCAGTGTTTCAGCCAGTCCAGTGGCTTATATAGCAAATTGTTGAAAAGTTGTTGTTGATTCATGTCAGATGTTACAAAACTGACACGTATGACAAGTGAGGTTCATTGTGTAGATAGTGGTGAAGTCAGTCAAACTGTCTATTTAATATGTTGCAAGCTGAACATGTTTCTGAATGTGTCGTACGCTGTGACAATTGTATACATCGGAAACATTCAAATTTGAGTTTTAAGCAATACTTTGACAGTTCGGGAGATATTCTCTTTTGTTTTCTTTCTGAGAGTGAGGTGAGGAGATCGCATTTTACGGTAAAATTAAAACATCACCAGCCAGTTAGCTTAGCTTAGCTTAGCATAAAGACTGGAAACAAAGGGAGACTAATGGTTCAGGTCACGTGTAAACTAGTGAGCTTTAGACAATCATTTTTTTTACATTTTGGACGAACCCAGCTGGATTAACTGTTTCTCCTGTTTCCAGTCTTTGTACGAAGCTAAGCTAAGCGACTGCTCCCTCAAGCTTCATATTTCCTGCACAGACATAAGTATCGATCTTCTAATCTAACTATCGACATAAAGTGAATTAGAATATTTCCCAAAATGTCTAGCTATAATCTTTAAACTTCAAGAAAACACTTTTTCACTTACATATGATTTCCTTTGTTAAGAACCCATATTTAATTTTTTATAATGTTCTGTATATGTATTTGTAAAAATAAAAATTTGTATTTGGACAAAACATTTTTTAGTAATCACGTCCAATGCCAGTATCTGTAGACAGAAGTCTAAACCATGGACACTGCATATGAAACCAAATTTGACAATGAGTGAATTACAACAGTCAAGTTTGGCTATTTTGTTTTCCTCAAGTTTTATTGAAAGTACAAACTTGATTACCTTAATGCATTTTATTGTGCCAAAAAATCAAGCAGCCGTGCTAAGCTTTATTTATTTTCCCATTAAAAAAACATTTTCCAAAGGACTAAGAACTCCTTGTGCAGTCTGATTGAAGTGCTAGTGTCTATTTGAAGCACATGTTGCAAAGCTTTAGTTTACCAAACAAAATGTTTCCCATGGGTACCTTTGCTGTAGTTCAGTGTTTCCTAAAGTCAATCTTAACTTGTGTGACAAGTGGGTGGCTCAATGCTCATTGTGGGAATGTTTTCCCTCTCCATCCTTAGTGCTGAAGTGTTGTTTTCTTTATCCTTTGTGCTGAACTGCTGCTGTTGCATTTTACAGTGCTATCAGTTGTCAATCAGTGTTGAATTTACTTGGATTTTTCTGTTGTCTGGTCTATTAAAAGGCATCTCTGTCCATGTGAACTACATTGTGCTTTTTGTACGTTTCAAACCGGAAACATTAAATGCTTTGCACAAATATATACATATATATAAAAAGGTTTTATGTCACTAAATGTTGTTTTTCTGTTACCTTTGCTCTGCTTTCTCTGAAGGTCACATGCAGGAAAGAGCACGGAGGAGCCACAGAGCTCATCGAGTGGGCCGACAGTGACAACAAACAGAAGATTTCTCCCACGGGGGCCAGTCCACGGATCCTCAATCCCCTGCGTTTGTTTGCCAGGGGCTCCCCCGGGTTCAAGAGTAACATGAGGGAAATTACGTATTTACAGAACATGGAGGACTTCTGGGACTGGTTATCTAACCAGACAGATGCTCAGGGTGCACAGGCCAGAACTAAACGCAGGCCCATCGTCAAGACTGGCAAGTTCAAAAAGATGTTCGGGTGGGGGGACTTCCACTCCAACATCAAGACTGTCAAACTCAACCTGCTGATCACGGGGAAGATTGTGGACCACGGGAACGGCACTTTTAGCGTTTACTTCCGCCACAACTCCACAGGCCTGGGGAACGTGTCGGTCAGCCTGGTGCCGCCCTCCAAGGTGGTGGAGTTCGAGATCGCCCAGCAGTCAACGCTGGAGACCAAAGACACCAAATCATTCAACTGTCGCATTGAGTACGAGAAGACAGACCGCAACAAGAAGACTGCTCTGTGCAACTTTGAACCGCCCAAGGTGTGCTATCAGGAGCAGACGCAGAGCCACGTGTCCTGGCTGTGCTCGAAACCCTTCAAAGTCATATGCATCTATATAGCCTTTTACAGCACAGACTATAAACTGGTGCAGAAGGTATGCCCTGACTACAACTACCATAGTGACACACCCTACTCCTCCACAGGGTGATCTAGCTGCTGTTAGAATGCATCAACCTTCAAATTATGTAAATGTCAACCTCTAAACTCCTTGTCCCGAAATACCTAAATACCTAAGACATGTTGCAGGAAGTGCAACTTATAATAGGGCACACTCCGGAGGGATTTGATGCATTGTTAAAAAAAAAGAAGAAAAAAAAAAACCTTTTGTATATACAAATGTAACACTTGAGATAGTTAGGTGTCAGGGACTTGGTTTTAAGGGTTGACTTGGGATTCAGAGCTAGCTACCAACCCTGGGTGACTCCTCCCCTTCACAACAGCACATGTTCTCCGTAAAGCGCTGGTGTAATTAGCATGTTGTCCAGATGTTTTCTCCAAGGCTAGACCATAGGCAAGGAGCCTCCCAGTTGGAGGTGCATAGCTGTGGCGCCAACAGTCAAACAATTTCCTCACCTCATTGTTATGTGATGAAATATGACAAGACTTTAAAACATGTTAATAATTACAATACTAAAAATGAGATATTTCACATTTGAAACATTATTACATTTTGACTGATCAGTCAAAGTGATCTGTCCAAGGCCTTCAAAGTAAAGCTAATATCCATTTGTACCTGTTAACAGAACACAGTGTCTGTTACTTCAGATTAGCTTTATCAATGGGTATCTTCTCAAGTAGCTCTGAAATATGGCTTTACAATCTATATGTTATCTCTTATCTTCCTCTCATAAGGATTGGAATAGTGAATTGATTGTATTCCAATGACTAAATAAATTGATCCAACGAGAGCAGAGAGCATATCCATGAACCATTACACATACGTATGTAGGTACCCATCCATGTATAACCTGGCTGCTGCCTTGTGTGCTCCTTAAAATGTGTTGGTTTTCTGCTGCAACCATCACATGGCATGTGTATGCTAAACTAGTCTGAAATCCAGCATCTGTGTTTGCAGGATGCACTTTGAGGCATCAGCCTGCCGAGCAGGCCCCGCAGTGGATTAATGTGTCAGGAGAGGAGGGGGGGAAGGCGATAATTGCAGGACAGGTGGATTTAGTGAGTCTGGCAGACAATTATCAGCACTTTGCCATGGTCCTGCCACCAGCACTGACATTACCTGTCTTTAATAGGCTTTAATTAGCCTGGGAAATTTCATTTACCTAAGACCAAGAGTGGAGAAACCAAAAGCAAAAAAAAAAAAAAAAAAAAAAAAAAAAAAAGGGCAAAAGTACAAAATCCGTCTGGAATTTTAATGAGAGGTGGGACCTACATGTGAAAATGTCATACATTTCCCATTTGTACAGCAGGCTTAAGTTGACTGACTTTTGTGTAAAAGTGGATAACATCCAGTCTTGTAGTAAATGATGAAATGTGCTTTGACTTAGCAATCACTTAAACCGTTTTAAAAGGTTCTGTTGAAAAGCATCAACACATGAAATGTCAAAAATTGTGATTGCGTGCGTATATCCAGGGTTTTTAGACTAGGGCATGTGCCACTGACGAATCACATGGCAATTATTTCTGTCAATGTTACTTTTATTTGCTGTATCTCACGTCTTTCCCCATAAACTGTAAATGATCCTGTGACATTATACACATGAGGAGAGGTGTATGATAATGAAATGACTAAATCCAAGTTGATCTATGTTGATGTTTTAGTTCTAATCCTTTGTGAAAATGCTGTGTATTACCGTATAACGCTAAATCTAAACGTGTTTACTTATGGCATCAGAGTAAACAATGTCAATTTATTCAAATTTTTCCAGAGAAATATATTAATGAGTATAATGTTCCTTATTTTTGGTGTTTGAGCGATATCATGTAGATAAATGTCATATTTATTGCTTATAGGTATAGATTGCTTTGATTTCCCTTTCTGTAATTCTTGCAGATTATACCTAATTTGATTTCCTGCTTGCTTAATCTTGTTTAAACAGTTTCCCCTGTAAAACAGAAAGAAAAAAAAGCACTGCTGTGTGTAAAGTGCAAGTACAAATGTTCATTTTCTGGAATATTTGATTTCATAGGGGGCTCATTTTGTTTAAATGGAATTGTAAAGATCACTTTAGGTTTTTATGGCATTAAACCTTATTTGAACTTGGCTCACAGCATATTGTCACACCGAGTCAGCTCCAGTTTGTCGGTGCTCACAGTTGTCTCGTTTCATTCCTACAAGGACTTCTCAACAGGATAAACACACCAGTTTAAGAGGTACATTTCAGTCTAGCTTTTTAATGGGCAATAAATCTGTGTCCACAGGCGTGGATGATACCAGAGGTACACCTCAGGGAGAACATCCATTTTGCTGTGGCCATCAGAGACAGGGGTCTTTTCATCGCTCCCATTACTCTTATCTGATCAGGGCGAGGCACCTACTCCTATAGGCATCAAGTCACACCGAGCTTTCCTGCTGCACACATCCAAATCCTGGGAAAACTAAAGAGGAATGTTAACACACCTGTCACTAGTGACATTCTTAAGACACTCAAATAATAAATGACTTTCAATTTGTTAGCCAATTGCCCATGTTAAACACTGATCTGACAATTAACAGCAATACAACAAATCTATGTGTATTTTAATATAACATTTACAAAGAGGAACATTTGCATTTACCTCTCGAGGAAATCATCTTTTAGAAGTATTAATAGTGTTCAATCAATAATACTAAAGTGACATTTCAGTGCAGAAGGGTATCAATTTACTTCAGAGGTAAATTTCAGGTTTTGGTGCATTTTATAAGAAAAAAAAAAAAAACAAAAAAAAAAAAAACTGGTTTGACAGTCAATCACAAAGGGAAAATTAGAAAGGCAAAAATGCTTATATTCTCCCCTTCCAGCTGCAACAGGCAGTGTAACACACCGACAACACATGTTGCATTTGAGGATGTTCATGAACTTTCTGCAAAAGCACAAAGTCTATAAACAGTTTCTCCAGCTACAGATCACATGTACTTCACAGCTGGATTTGACAGGTTCCTGACACTTCATTGGGTTTGTCAAAATACATTCTGGGAAACAAAGGAAACTACACACAGAAGCGCATGAGTCTGAGGAAAGCACAGTAGTTAAAAGAATCTTATTACAAAATACCTCCTGGGATGCATCGAGCACCATAGATTAATGAGCTTCTCTTTGCTCTCAAATCTGTCACTTCTTTATGTTGGAAATGGTGGTGTCCGTTAATGTAAGTCAGAGGTCTCTACTGCAGCTTCACTTTGTTATTTGGACTCATATTACAGGGGTATTTTCACATAAAAATTGACCCATATTTATATTAAAGCATCCAAGGTTCTGGTCCAGTGTCATTGTACACAGCCTCTTTAACAATCTCATTTCCTACGATCCAAATGACAGAACACATTTTCCAATGGCGGCGATGCCACTGCAGGCATCTTCTCTTTCAAGCATAACAGCAAGTGGAGGAAAGCGAAAGAGGAAGATAAAAGGTTGGAGAGGCATCCTAAAGCATAGATGGTATCAGGTCTTTTTCTAGGATCTGTGCTGAGAGGGGCGGACGGGGATCAGCAAGCTGCTGATGAAGACATCTCTGTTCCAGCAGGGACGAGCGGCCCCGTGTTCACTTTAATTAGAGCTTGTGCCGAAACATTCACACATAAAACAAAAAGGAAAAAGTGTCTTTCATGTGCTGTAAAGGGTTCAACATTAAACATGTCACTATGCTAATCCAGTTTAAACACATTCTCTTTTGATTATCACAGTGTTGTTTTCTAATCTCATATTTAAAAGAAAACCAGTGGCGAGAAAAAAAAAAAAAAAAAGAAAGAAAAAAAAAAAATCCCCTCAGCCTGACACTCATCCATTAACATGCTCATTAAAAAGAAAGTATGGAAAATAATCACCCTTCCTGCAACTGAAATCTCTTGTCACATTGATTTAAACAAAAACAAAAAAACCTGGGCTTCTTCAGACTGCTGGAAAATGGTTTAATGGGTTAATGCAGGCATTCTTGCAGACAACAACTTCATCTTTTTTGCTTCCAAACAAAAAGAAGTTTCAACATCTCAACATGACTCTGAATGATGAGTAATATCATGTAAAAACGATGCTACTCTTTTAATTTACAAAATCCTCTGAAGTGTCGGTCACACCACACTACATACGAGACGGACTGAATAAACATGACAACCCCCCCATTCAAACACAGAATAACATTGCCAGTAGAAGTGATGCTCAGCATCCTACAAATATCCAAGCATGTTAGAGGAAATTTTTGCACATACTCAATTCATTTCATTCTGCACAAATATGTCAGATAATTGCAGAAAATAAATTGTTAAAAACAAAATTGGTACTTGGACACTTTCTTTGACAATAACATTACCATGCATTAGTCTCTCCACTTTTAGTTAACCACAATATATTGAGAATATATAATATCTGCAAGGTGGCAATACTAAGGACAGAAATTCTCAAAATTTAATCTATAACAGGTTCACAGACATATGATCTGGAATATGTCATTCAGATGGGAGACTTCAGAGTAAATACTTCCAATGTTTTAATATATTAGGGCCAAAGTATAGACACTTTTCCGTCTCACGTGTATTATAAGGGTTGACACTGGGTCTTCATAATGGCAGATTACAATTTTTCCCCACAAATACGCAATAGAACAGACTTTCTTGTACACTGGTCTTCTGAAGATGGTTCAACTGTCATTTACATAGAAATGGTGCCATCAATATGGGGCATACACATCTTTTAAAAAGTGTAAAGAACTGACCTTGCACTGAAAGTGTTCATGCTTTTTAATGTCTAGTCACAAAACGGGCTAAACATTACAAATATATAATATTTCCCATTTAGTTAAACCTTTGTTACGTTCCTATAGAACTCCATATCAAAATGACTATTCATGGGAACTAGTGCAACCTGGAGGAGGCCTGGTCTTTGTGACAAGGCAGGCACAGAGTAAAATAGACAAGGTACTCTGGAGCAGCTCCAGAGCAATGGCAGATATATTAAGGCCATTTTTAAAATTACAGGAAAAAAAACAGTAGCAGACAGCTTGACTTGCTACCCGGGCTGAACAGAATTCAGTTGGGGCAGCAAAGCAAGCAAGCAACACCAATTTTACCAATTTTTTCCCAATCCGCTGATGTCATTGTCCACGTACCAGCCTCCCCAAATTCCTGGCCAGAAAGCTCCACTCTTCTGTATTCAAGTGTGTTCAGTTTTGGTGGAAATAAAGAGTGGTACCCTTGCCAGTCCGTCCTTTGTAAACCCATGCTTCAACCTCCAGTAAAGTCCTGGGGCACAGTCAGGCAGTCAGGACTGTTTTAGGCGCTTCCTGGGAAGACCAAAGGGTGGGCACTGTGCTGAAGCCAGGGCACGAAAGGCCTCGGCTACCAAGTGAGGATGGGATTGGATCATTGACTTCCAGCCTGCAGTCTCCATTATGTCTGTAGCATGACTGTAAGCACAGGCAAAATGAAGTCAACACATGACAATGTGCACATTAAAAATCAATAAACATAAATGAGGTCGTAACGACAAAGCAAATAAGGGGCACTTGATTTGTGAGTTGCATGGTAAACTTGAAAAGGGCCATTAGTTACTGTGCATAGGTCGAAAATAAGGATTAGAACGTCTTCACATGTTGAATACAACAAAGACGGAAATAAGTTCAACATTTCAAGGTGTCCTATGACATCGCACTACATCACCTGAAAGAAAATCTTCCCATAGCGACCCCCTCCCTTCTTTTTAAAATTCTACAAATATTCCATTTCCAGGGTTTATCCAAGTATGAGTCTATTAATAACTTGGATACAAAGATATGGCGCTTCAAACTGAAAAGGCAAATAGCGCTCTGTCTGGCTGGGCTAAAACAATGAATTCTAATGCATCTGGTTGGAGAAGAGATAAGAGTGTGTTATTAATCTTGTGTCACATATATCAGCTAATTACATACTTGCTATTCCAGTTCTTTCCATCTTTACAGCCCAGCTGTCTCAGGACACTGCACCTATGGCAAGGAGATAAAAAGGTAAGCATTCAGGGCTGGTAAACAGAAATGGCAGAAGGAATTTATCACTGGAGGTTTTTTTTTTTTTTCTTTTTTGCGATACTTGCCTGTTGATAAAATCTATGGCTTGTGCTTTGAGCTGCTCGGCACTGTGCAAGTCTGCTAGGATGAGGGTGTCGGCCACATTCTCCACTGAAAGGCTGTTGCACAAGGCCTCTTCACACATGACCTTTAAACGCTCCAGAGCGTACTGGGGTGGCGGGAGAGAGGGGGATACAAAAGCAATGCTTACACCCTGGATGCAAAGTTGGTTTGAGGTTTTGTCTCCAGTATTCTGAATACACGTACAAGCTAGAGCTGCATCGGTTTTTAAATAATTGCAACTCTACTAGGAACAAGACAAAAATAGAGCAGGATCCAAAATGTCCAACCAACCGGCTTCTTCAATATGTATTGCAATGTTGAGAACAGGAATTACCCAATTTCACCACATGGCACATGTGATTTCTCACTGTTGCAATGATTGGGATAAAATATTGAGGGGGACGTAAGGTTGTTGCTCAATATTCTGGTTCACTATTCAGTAAAACATATCCATCAAATTCATGATCAGTACTATATTCATGAGCTTAGCCTGAAAGAGGGGGACTCATCTGTCAATTGGTAAAAGGAAATGGTAGTTGTGGGAGATCATAGGATGCATCATATTACAGTCCCTTAAGAAAAAATGTCTTTACACATAACGCTGCATTGATTAGATATGCGACCTAATATGAGCCTCAAAATGGGGCAATATATTGTGTACATCCACTGGCAACATAACGCATGATGGAAGAAAATCTAAACTAAACGCTGCCCTGAAAAAAAGTTTTTGTGAAAAAGTATGTTTACATACTGCCAAAAATGTAATACCATTTCAGTAAAAAGAATTATGTTTGTACACAGAGATAATGGACAAGAAATGTTCATTTTTGAGGGACACCTAGCCCTTCATAGAATAGAAACCACATCACTAACTACGTCCTCAAACTTTCTGATAACTTTAATGAGCACTTATTTGACAGTCTCACAAACATACAGAAGTATCTGTTGAAGAGTGACTGTGCTGCATTGAATTCTACATTGTTCACACCCCGAACAAGCATGTTCTAATGATGAGCAAGAAACAAAAAAGACAGACTATTAGACTTGCTTATAGGTTATCCATACTGAAAAGATGAAGCTTAACAGCTGTATATTTACACAACAGACCACATTAGCCTTTAAGCCTCATTGACTTACAAACAGTGCTGGCCTCTCCACTCATTGGAGGCTCCAACAATTGATCAGATTAGCAACTTTATCCAAAGCTGGTATACCGAGCGCCCCACTATTTTTGAAATTGCAGTTGACTATTTTTGACCAACATTCTTCAAACTTGTACATTTGTTTTTAAAGCGAGATATAAGAATATAGATTTAACTTATAGTTAAAGATATAACTGTGTTAACAATTCACAATTACCCAAATAAGAAAAAAAAAAAAACGCTAAAAATCTTTATCTTCCTTTATATAAAACATCCCGAGGTTAGTTTTCTAAGTTTATCTTGTCGAATGAAAATGTAATGGATTGGTCTGTGTCACTGTCCTTGTACAAAAAGATACAAAAAAAATGCCCTGCTGTCAAAAAAAAAACAACTTTAAAATAAACTGTTGTAAATACA
Organism: Bovichtus variegatus; assembly: GCA_943593645.1. Classification (NCBI taxonomy): domain Eukaryota; kingdom Metazoa; phylum Chordata; class Actinopteri; order Perciformes; family Bovichtidae; genus Bovichtus; species Bovichtus variegatus. The sequence goes on from CALSCE010010700.1 coordinate 7,196,875, forward strand.
GCAATTTCTCCTGCTTCTCCGCATATATATTTTTTAATAATAATACTTCTACACTTATTTTTAATATATATATATGAAGTTTTTTTAACACTAATATTTAACATGTACTGGTTCGCATGTTTATTACATGTTTCTACCACACCCTTACATGTACTTTATATGCATTTCATGTGCTTTGTATTAATGTGTGAGAAACAAATACAAAAACAAAACATGTCCAAGCTTACATTGGAGAAACCGTGAGGTACATGACTAAATCAAGTTTATTTCCATAGACTATCCATGACTACGTCACATCTAATTACTGTTTCAATCCTTAAGTGACCTGATGTTGTTACTTCCTTGACACAATACCTTGTGGTGATACACACGTTTAAATACAGCCAAAGAAACAAAATAAATGTAAAATGAAAGTGCAATTTTTGAATATCACTAAAATTCTCATCTCAATTATTTTGGTAGAGTTGATTGGTCCAAGTGTTAAACATAGTGTTTAAAACGAGCTAGCTGCCGTTTAGTGAAAATCAGAGTTTTATCCCAAGATTATTTCAGGATGGGGCGGATGGATAGAGCTCAACTAAACACGTGATTAATAACGTAACATGTTTACATGGCATTTAACTTACACACTGAAGCAATGACTAAATTGAATGCAAATGGAAGCTTTTATTCTTCCATCAAAAAGAAGTTTTCAAAAATAATATCAAAGGTTTTCAATTTACTTTATCTGCAGCTGCCAGCAAATTGTCTGCCATCTTCTCCAGGTTCGGGGCTTTTCCTGTATAGATGAAGCCCATCATTTCCTTAAAGACATCTGGGTCTACGTCACTGATGTCAACACGGTTCTGCAAGGGAAGACAAGAGGATTCTGTTTTACATGTTGAACTTTGCAAGTAAAAAACATTACATGAAAGACGACTCATTATCAAGTTAGGATGAGTCTACATTTTAAACATGACAAAGCATTTTGAACAATAACTACAGTATATAAAAGGAAGTGTAGCATTGTGCCCTCAAAGTCATTGAGGAAAGAGTAACATGATCCATGGCAAAAAGCAGTTGAAACTAGTTATTCTTACCTTTTTACTCTCCTCCATTTCATGTTCAAACATAGCGTTAAAGACCGGTGACCTCGCTGTCGAAGAAATAAAATCGAACATTTAGAAATATAATAACCAGAACACATCATAACACCAAATAAAGAGTCAGTACATCAAAAATGAACAACATTATGTCATGTGGCAGATGAAAGAGCTTTGATTAAACAGCATGGGACACGGTTGTTTTATAAAAATAAATAAAACCTAAAGGATTAAGCACAAAACATCAGTATTGAACTATGACAGTCTTAAATCTTGCTAAATCCGTATAGCTGCCACTTTGTCAGCATTTCCCCCTGACCACTGCAGCTGCCACCATGTCTAATGACGACAAGCTGGAGAGGAGAGCCAGCCTCTCAATCTCCTGGATCCTACAGTCATCTGGGTCAAGCAGGACCAAGCAGGGGTAGTGGGGATTAGCACCCACTGCAGAACTAGTCCTCTACAAATCAAGCCAGGAATACAGACCCTTTGTAGCCTTTCGAGGTGTTTATAGATCTCCACGAGAGGCCATTAAGAAGAGGCATAGACATGTCTTGCTAGGGCCATTTTGGGGGATTCTCTCCTGGTTGCCGTTTGCTAAAGTGCTGGGTACGGGGCCGATCTTACCTGCAAGGATGGATTTGTGGGCTTTGAACTCCTGCCCTCCCACATAGAGGCTGCAGTCTGTGAAGCGTGAACACTCCCACAGGTTCCCCAGGTCATCAGACAACTGACACTCTGGTACCTTCAGCATGTTCATGTTGGACTGGCCCGAAATGTTAACAGAGTCTTGGACAACGCTTACCTGTATGTGGGAAACATCACAGAGAGAACAACACTGCTGAAGCGGTCTCGTCAAGGCTAAACATCCTAACAAATCCAGCAGCAAAAATGTTTGACTGCATTGGAGAACAGTCTAATTTCTTGTTAATGTGCTTCCTTTAAAGCATATTTTCAAGACTGAAAAACGTACAGTAGGAGGGAGTCTTGTTTGCAAAAACGCCACTTTAACCAAAATTAAAATCAACTTTGCTGAAACACCTAATTGATGAGGAAAGGCATTTTGTCTTTAATTTGAATGCAATTTGTTTATCAAAGTGGCAATTTCCCTGGAATTGTTGAATCTCTGTAACTGCTTTCTGGCACACTGTCTGGTCCTGGCAGTATTTGGCCAAACACATTTAAATTAAAATCCATTGACACCTCATTTAACTTGTCCCTGGAAAGAACATTTCAGGAGACATTTATTCTTCTTGACACACTGAATTCAATTATTTCGAAAACAAGCATTGTTGTAAATGATTTAAGATGGAGGAAGCATTTCACTTCCTAAAAGCTTAATGTCATTTGAAGCAAATGTCAACAGTGTGTTTGTAGTTAAATGGCACAGCGGCTTAAACTCAAGTGTAAAGTGGTCATAACAAGAATTAAGAGACTCTAGCCTTTATTCACTTAAGGTTACACTAGGGATATAAATGCTTCAATCCAACAGTGATGTGATTTTGTTGCTTTCATCGAAGAATCAATGCAACAATTCAGTGTGTATGCCACATGCAATCCAACAGCAGCTCAGCAACATGGCACTGGTATGCAAAACTCACACCCGAATGGAATTGGAGTCACTGAGATTATAGCTAGTTTTCAAATAATTTACCTTCCAACGCAAACTCATTTCTAGTACAGATAACATCTAACAAGCATATGTACCAGATGGTGTGTTTTGTTCCCTATACCGATAAATGATACAGATTTGAGACATTGCCGTGTTCTTTGGACAGTGGATGAGGAGGGGAAAGTGTGCCAGCCCAATCAATAATCTTACAAAAAGGAGTCTCCAAATCAATAAAACAAAAATCCTCTTCCACTCCTTTAGTATTGTAGCATGCACCATCATTGCAAATAGATGTGAGGAAAGTGTGGTGCAGCAATTTCATTTGCAATTTGGATAATATTCCGGCATTTATAAACTAGTTTGAGTTACTGCCTCCGCCAAGAAGTCATGTTTACACCAATGTCTGTACGAAATGTCATCACGTCATATTTTTATCTTAATTTGACATTTGTGTGAAATTTTCATAGTTGGCATATAAATTCTTGAGTTATGGCCAAAAACATATTTTGTGAGGTCACAGTGACCTTGACCTTTGTCCACCAAATTCTAATCAGTTCATCATCGCGCCCAAGTCCACAGTGACACCTCCGGCCTCGGCCGCCACCGGCGCGGAGGCATACCAAAAAGACTGCACCTCTTCCTAATTGAACAATAAATGGAAAGCAACAATATAACAATTACCTCACAAAACAGGGTGAGCTTGTCATCTGGTAAGAGTCCATTGGCTTCATCAAGGAGGAAATCTCTCCTAATAAATTTTTTGAAGCCCCAGTCTTTGCCTTGGACAAATCTATATGCTCTTTGGCTTTCTGTAATGAGAAGAAAAGAATGCATTGTCTTTATATTGCCTTTCTTTTGTTTGCAAGTTAGAAAACAATGAATGAAAGTGGAAGTATAAAAAAGTACACCAAATCTACAGTATTACTAGATATGGTGACGTTCTGATTGCTTGTACTTACCCATCGCTTTTGTCTCCTCTCTTTTAGCATTCAGCAAAGAAAACTTGAACTTTGCTCTGACTTCACTTTTTGGACAACTAACAAGAAGTAAATACAATGAAAGATAATCTTTGCTTTCATCATCAAGTCCCTTTGGATTGACTCGCAGACACCTGGCATGAAAACAGATAACAGTGCACATCAGTAACATTTAAAACTCGAACGACGACAGTCTTGACTGCTTTTATCACTTTTGTGAGAACACAAGACTATGACGGGCCTGCAGGGGTGATTATCTCTCGCTTTGAGAGACTGTATTTATCACTTTTGTGCAGAGTTCCCACAGTAAAACAAAAACATGCAGACTTTTCAATGACATTCATGTTTGTTTTTAGGGAAATACAAGGACATGATACTGGATGAGATCGAACTTGACAGATAGATAAATGCAAAAAGCGAATGATATTTGTATGTGGTTTTACAATCCTACAATTATTGATAAACTATGAAGGATTTTCATATCCTACAACCAAATGAATTACAGTCAGAGGTTTATCTTGAGTACTGACCATTTCATCTTGTCATTAGGGCCAGAGGAGAACGTTGAGCTCTTCAACACCTCCCCCATTTCTTCTCTGCAAAAACTAAAGTTGTTTATGGTCCACATGTACGAAAACTTCACAACTTTGACCTTGGAAGAAGAAACATGCAGAACCATCAGATCAAAGCTAGTTGTGTTTGTTGTTTTTTTTTCATTTTTAAATACAGTAAAACATACTTGAGTAATTAATAATAATAATAAATTGTATTTATAAGTGCACTTTTCAATTATATGGCTTGGCATGACAATTTGAGCGACTCAAATAAAAAATAGAAATTCAGAGTAAACATTTGACTGTCCACCCTAGATGACAGTACTTTGAATTATACAGATGCAGTGTAAGAGTTTTTGAGTCAAAGTGTCTTCTGAAAAAAGGGCTATTAACCTGAAGAAAGGAAAATAAAAACCTTGGAATGAAATATCAGTAGCATGATAGCTTAATAAATAGTTTAAAATCCTATCTACAAAATGATCGATTCTATTGATTTTCATATATAAAAATAAATATATATATATATATATAAATAAAAAACATGATTATTCGTTAGCGCCCATACCTGTGTGTAACACCAGCTCTCTGCCACAGGTCCACTTGACATCTCCCCAGGAGGAGGAGGGGTGGGAACCCGTGACATCACTGGCTTCGGGGTACCACTCACTTTCGTCCTTAAAGCACTAATCATTGCAAAATAACAAGTAACATTAATTTTGCACAAATTAACAGCATAAATTACACATATGGCATTCATTCCCCATTTCAACTGCCTGGTCAGAATAAGGCTGACAAAAACAAACCAAAACAAGATGATAAAATCCTTCACATAATATGAATCTGCTCGTTTTCTAATTGTCACCAAATAAGATGCAACTGTCTGCATACTCACTGTATCCTGAAGTCTTTACTTCAATGACACCTGACACCAAATTTTGGAAATTAGTTTAAGTATGGGATAGGAGAAAACATGAATTCCTTCCACTACAGGTTTTAGTATGTGCAATGATTAGTATTGCAAATGTAAACATGCTAAATGGTAAATTGTATGTTCTGTGATCATGTAAAAAGAAGTACCTATTTATATGTATAATGGACTAACGACACAGCTTCTGTCATTTCACAGCCTCACATCTTTAGCAAAGCTATTCTCAACCAACCAAAACAACCAATGAAATGACAGTGTTTGGGCAGTTGGGTTATTTAAAAAAAAGTCCAACAAGAAACCAACAACCAATAGCTACAGCCAGCTTTCATATCCTTGAAGGTGAAAAGATGTGCATTAATGAATGGTCTTAAAACAATAGCCAGGTGCCATTATAAACATTGAAACAAGTCTTGCTCGCTATAAATCATTCCTCAATTTAGTCTTGGCCATTAAATGACCCCCCACGCACTTTTAGTTTAAGTGTTGGGGACATAATCCACAGTCCTTCCTTCCCTCACAAACAGTAAGCAATTGTTGAGCTGCAGAGGAAGGATAGTAACAAAAACAGGGGATTTTGCAGTGAGAAGACTTTCACTTTTGACTGTGTCTGTCTCAGACCGCTCCGCATTGTAGCTTCAGATAATATTTGCAATATATTTCTACACAGAGCCAGGACAGTGGATTTCCATCCATAACCTACATTGAAAGATATTAGGAAGGGGTTTCTTCATGGCCGTTATAAAAAGGAGAAAGTACTACAGCAGGTAGTTTTCATGATGAATTGACTATTGTTTTACTTTTTTTTTTGAATACTCCTTAAATGCATGTATACTTGAATTTGAAGTGCAATATTCAAGTGATGCATTGTGCCAGAGAGGGCAAGCGGTAATCATAAGTAACTATGACACATCCGAGGAGACATCATATTATACTGTGTCTTTAGGTTGCATTTTTGTGATCATGAGAAAAGATTTTCTCAAAATGTGGGTATAATCTCTAACCGATTCATTGTGTTCATGAGCTGAGGAAGAATGAGACACATGAATTGCCATCTAGGCAGTTTTACTAGAAACCCAATGTCGAAAAACAACTTCTCATGTCACAATGTTGACTAACTGGTGAGCTGAATTTGGTAGTGACTAAACAGTGCTGTACAGTAACCCTTATATAAATTGAGCTGTCAGTTACAGGCTAGGCTATGGCTAGTAAACCTGTGCAGATTATGGGGATTAAAGTAAATGCAACATGTTGTTTTAGTCATAAACAGCCATGTTTCATGTGGAAGCGTGCCAATTTAATTCAATTTAAGCAGCACAACTGTCAAGCCAGCAGCATACCAGAGCCAACACAAAAACACCCATGTTCACACAAGCACGTTTGCTATAGCAGAATCGTATTTGAAAGTCTTTTTTGTTCCCTCCTCACTTGACACTGAGGGGACACATCCCCTTTTGGAGGGTCAGCTCATTTCATCTTTCCCACAAAGTGAAGTTCATATCTAAGCCTCTAAACCCCTGTTATCCCTCTGATCAAGCCATCTCAGAGTAAGGTATTTCCAATTATTCTTGGTATACTTGGTCAAGAATGTTGAAAATGTTTTGGACAACTGGAAAATGAGGATAGAGGCAAAAACCTACAACTGGAAAACAAGTATGTCTTTAGTTCTGATACATACTTTACGCAGAGCTTTTAGTATATTGTACTTGATGCAAGAATCACAAAGTGTCTCCATGGCAAGATGATATGAAGGCAGCGAAGAGTTTACTTTCTTTCTGTGCGAGTGTCCTGCCATGTGACTTACAATATACATTACAGAATCCCTGCTTCTTAGAGTAAAATAGAACTAACATGCACCACTATTGTTTTATGTGCGTATACACTGGGCTACTTTCCATCTTTTTCATTTGTTTATATTAAAAAAATGACTTTCATTGTATTAATTTAATTTATTTTTGAGGCTCTACATATTTAAAATGTGTGAGATAATGTGCACTTATGACCATGTTAGCAGGGACTATTAAACGACATCTTGTGTCTTTGCTTATAAATCTCATGATGTCTAATTGATGAAATGGATTAACAGAATTCAAGCCAGTGAGTATACAGATATTTGCTTGCGATGACAAGTTAAAGAACTTTGCAGAACACTACAGCAACTGAACCACCTTGAGCTATAATGATAAATATGACAACAGAATCATGCAGCAGCAGCAACCACAAAATTAAACCTTCTCATCACCTCTTGAATGGTTGAAATGTACAAAGATGCAATTTTTCTAAGTTATCACAGGATCCCCCATGGCCCCATCTTCATGTTCCACTCTAGGGAGAAACAAATAACATACATTAGCAATAGAAATGGACCCGATAATCTAAAATAAATCTAAGTTAGCCACTAACGTTACTGAAGCATCTAGCAATAAAGCCACAGTTCTCACAATAAATCATAACGGACACATACACTTGGGGATATAAATGATCCAACTGACAATATAGTGACACCACTAGAACATTAGAGCTTTCACACCAGTCAAGAATGCCACGTTATTAAAAAATTGAGGGCAACAGTTAACGTTAAGATAGCAGATTGATAGGACACATTGGTAGTTTAGCTAGGCCTTAAGCATGTTAAACTGATTTTTTAAGCTTTATCGTATAGACTTGCATCTCACTGACTGTTCGGCCTATAAGCTAGTCTGTTAAATTGGCTAACTCAAGATTCACCTGCAACTTTGTTTGGCTAACGCATTAGCTTGAGTCCCACAACCTCGCCTAACACAACAGAAATGATGCTATCAGAAGAGGCAACAAGCTAGTTTGCATAAACGTTAGTTTGAAGTGAAATGATCGCATCTTTAATTGTCGTCACAGCTTACTTTAGCCTGTACGCTATTCGAGATGTGAGCGGATGTGACTACCATTAATACAAAACATCGAAATCACTAGAAAGCAACAGCTCAATATTAGCGTAACATCAGCTAAAGTGTCAACACTAATTTCCAAACCATCATCAACATCGCTTCACGATTTTACTTCATCGGACTTGTCGTCCTTTACAATTTTACCTAGTCTACCCAATAATTATATTTTAGGAAGCAGAACAATTAGATTCGCGAATGTGTCAATTATGTGTGAAATACGTCTTTAGCTAACCTAAGCTAACATTAATGTTCTAGCAAGATTAATGTTAACTTCACTTTAGCCTTAGACCGCAAATGCAGCTAACACTGATCAGCTATCTTAGCACAAAACATATTAACAATACATCTGTCCACAAATTAGCAGGCTGACTTACATTAGTTACGTTACTCATGTTTGCAACACAGACTAGCTGAGGATACCTCAAGTTAAGTTGGTAATGTGCTGTTTAGACCCCGCACTACCCGGTGTAAAACAAAGGGCCTTCACTGATCCCTGTGACAGGATGCTAACTAACCAAGCTAACGTAAACCCTCACGTTTTGGTACAATCTGCTGGTGGGAAAACAACAGCGGCTAACTAGCAGCTAGCCAAAGCTAATCTCTGCACTGGCTGCTCACAAAAAGTTTAAAAAGACATGGTGACGGCGTACCTTTCAATTTCATACTTCCATATATATCGAATGACGCATATAGCTTTGTGTCACAGTCGCTCCTTTCACCCTCCGTTACTTTAAACTCTTTTTCACTCAGTCTCTTCACAAGGTTTCTTTGTCTAATTTATATCTGTGCTAGCTTACATCTGTCTAGCTGGCTGGTAGCTTAACAGGCTAGAAAATATATATATTGCGCATGCGCGAAATTTGTATCACATCCTGCTTTATCTCATTTTATCCGCTGAACCCAGACAAAAACACTAATAATAATAAGAATAAGAAGAATAAGAGGAATAAGAGGAATAAGAAGAATAAGAAGAATAGGAAGAATAAGAAGATTAAGAAGAATAAGAAGAATAAGAAGATTAAGAAGAATAAGAAGAATAAGAATAACTTTAAAAACTAGAAACAATAATAATATCAAATAATACTAGTACTACTACTACTACTACTAGTACTACTGATAATAATAATACATGATGATTTTTCAGACAAGATGTAACATACAATAACTTGTAAAATTGTTATTTTAATGCACCAAAATATGAAGTAGTTTATCCTAGTTCTACATGGACCTACTACTCATCAATTACTCGCACATTAATAAAGATTGAGTGTTTTATTTTGATATTTAAGTAGGCTACAGTTTAGTTTACTGCTTTTTGTTAATATTCTTATATTTTGGTTTTGAAGGAAAACATGTTCCTTTAGGCTACTCGGTCAGACCCGGTGTATGTGGGATGTCATGTCCCACTTTTGTGCACTTTCCTCTTTTGTAAATTATGATGAGGTTGCGTTTACAAAAAATCTTAGTATTTTAGTTTTTAACCTCAAAATGAGGACATTTTGGGAAGTGGTGTCTTTCTGGCAGGCCCTCGCTTCCTCAAAGGGATATTTTAGGAATTAGGGTTACGTTTTGGGTTAAGGATTTCGACTAAGGTTACTACCCCTTAGAAAGGGTTAATATGATGAATGTAATCATTCATATGTCATATGAGGGTCCTCATATGAGAACGAATGCAACGCAAACAACATGTGTGTGTGTGTGTGTGTGTGTGTGTGTGTGTGTGTGTGTGTGTGTGTCTGTGTGTGTGTGTGCGTGTGTGTGTGTGTGTGTGTGTGTGTGTGTGTGTGTGCATGTATGTGTGTGAGTGGGGGGTGCTCATCATCTGCCTATTATATGTATAATAGCCCATCTTCATAGGCTAGAGACACATACAAAATAAAAAAGGAGCCTTGATATAATGTAGCTTATAGGATAGATGAAACCCCCAACTGCAGCTCATTCTCATCCTGCCTTCACACTGTCTCTTCTGTCTGCTTCTGATGTTTCTCGTCTAGCAAACACAAAGCAGCTTGGGGTAAGCCATTCTCTGAAACAATAGTCTATAATGGCTCCCTGTAGGCCTGTGATAACTAATTCCCTTTCAGATGGATGGACACTGTGCTGCAGAATGAGCGATAAATGGCTCCTCTGCACCAATCAGTCTACATTCATGGGCAAAGTACGGTACAGTCTGTGAATTTGGGCACCGTTTAATAACGACAAACACCAAAACACCTATGAAAGCCAGTCTGGGTTTGGTCAAATATACTGTAAATACAGCAGCAAAATGTCACATTTTGATACTGAAGCCCACATCAAATGTCTTTGATATCATCGAGATGATTCTCTGACCCATCTCGAAGCAGAAGGGATGGATGATAAGATCGCAGTTGAAGAGATACAGGAATGCCTATCAGGAATTGAAATCAGTTTAATTTAAGTGCAGGGAAACAGGCTGTACTGCATGTGTCCATGGACAACATCGTCCAATACTTCAAGAATAGGGAGACTCAGGAATAATCAGTTAATTGCATTTATATGCTATTCTTTTAAAAGCGCTGACATTGAATCAGTCGGTGCGGAGCACAGCATGAGCACCTGAATACTAAGCTTTTTTAAAGTTTCATATCAGTTTGATTGTCATATTTTCTTTTCTTGTTGCATTTTTGGCTTCTAGATGAATAGCACTGAATACCTGTTTTGTGTCTTTGTCCTATTTGATTTGTTCATCAAGTATGAAAAGCCCTCTCCTTAAACAATATCTGTGACATTTCCCTACCTCCAACCTACAATAGAGTTCTAATTAGGAGGATCTCAAAAATACTACTGATATCATTCCTGACAAGTATTCAATGCCCTCAGTGATGAAGACTGATACAGACAGAACTTATGAGCAGGAAGAAAAAGGCTGCCGTGACAAGAAGAGCCCCGGTGACCTTATCAGAACACGGTCGTACAGATGTCGAGAGCAAAATTGAGTCCGACATTAGTCACACACTTTTTTCCAGTGTCTTGGAAATAAAGTTATAAAACTGAACAAAGGAGATGGTAGAAAAGCCCAAAGAATCCAATTTCATCAAATTTGATTAAATCTAAGCAATAAAATATATGGTAATAGCCAAGTGTTGAGTAGATTGATATGGAAAAATAGCTATTAGTTGATCAGTGCTAAAGAAAGTTCTTAATTCACTTTAGTTTACTATAAATAAAATCAATAAAAAAAGATAAATACATATTTTCTTCCGAGGCAGTGAATAAGTATTTTGTGATGAAGTGCTGACATTGAAGTTTTTGTAGAATATTGTTACCTGCCTTATCTACATCTACATTCATATGTTCCCAACAGTGCTTTCAACCACCTCTTAAGAGATACCTGTAGATTAATCTATTATAACTAACACCTTACGCAAAACACAACATGAATGCATTGCATTCTGGTCTATTGAGTCTACTGTCATTAATTAATGTATCCCACTGTCTCGTCTGTGATTGATCAACTGCTGATTTTGACATAAATAGAAATCTTATTATTGTCTATATGTTTTATCTGTGGAAATAAGAAAAAATGCACCACCAAACAACAAAAACTGTTGTTTGAATTAACATCTTTAACATGTTTTGGTAGTAGATTTTTCATTTGAATACGGCCCTGAAACATGATTAATCTAATCCCAACTACATGAAATGCCAATAATCCTGTGGGTTGTCATTAACATTGTCTACTGCATCACCTTGAACACCCTTGCCAAACTAATCACACTGGTGTAAAGAGAATGCATGGAATATTTCATGAAAAATATGCAAAGTAGAAATGAGTCGTTCCTTTCACTAAGAAGATCATTTTTTTTTCAAATCTCTTTGACATCCAACGTGTCCTTTACCTCATTTCAGTGTGCATCCACATGTTGTGTTGTTGATGAAATACATGCAATATGTTAATCTTTATCATTTAGTTTCATAAACAGATAGAACTTGCTGTAAGGTTTACAAGTTATGTCCTGATTCTAGTTACATCTTTAGCGCTAAATACTCATTGCGGTGGTGTTTTTGCACTGTGAGTCGCAAAGCAGTGTTTTACTCAATTGATTTTGTCTGCTCTGAAATGTTTATTGCTGTTTATTTGAAATATACTCGGTTTTTCATCTACACATCGCTTGTGTTATAGGAAAACAACCATGCCTCAGGGAAGCCCAGTCTCTTCTTTCATCTTCATAAACCTGAGGTATCGTTTTAATGCACAACAAAGTACAGCAGCAGTGGCAGTTGAAGTCAAGCAGCACTTCTGTGTCTTGCAGTATACTGTCAATTTCACACATGGGCTGCCAGTCAAGAGCGAAAGTGCATATAATCCATGGGCAGGTTTCTGAATAACTTCACACATAATGAGCTTGATCCAGTGAAATCCATTCTTCCCACCCCCCCCCAACATGCGTACAGCTCTTTTACTCACAGTAACCAACTGTGTTAGATGTGTATTACAATGTCACACTTAGTCAGGCATCGATGGTTCACCTTTTCAGAGTACATTGATAATCCCTTCAGAAACAAAATGTAAAGTTTCTAAATAAATGCAGAATTCCTGAGTCCGTCAGAAGGTCACTTCTGTTCCGTAAACACATGAAATGAATTAATTCTTGTTGCATGTCATCGATGAAGGTCTGTGTTCAATTTTATTCAGATCATTGAAAAACTGAAATCCACAATTCTACTCTCAGTGCCCATATTTGAAATGTGCAGCTCCATTGAGCCTGGGCATTGGACCGGGACTCCTAAGATGTAATCATTGAATAAGCTTTAAAAACCTTTTTTCCCTCTTCCCGCTATTGAAAGGAGATTTTGCCTCCTTCCGTGAGTGGGTTAGATTCTGCTCACTGTGCTGTTCAGTGGACAGAAGTAAGATTTCCAATATTGCTATATATTCTATTTTGTGAACAAGTGAAAGGTCTAACAAATTCACTCTTAGCATATACAGTTACATTATAAAGTTACTGTCTGTCTGCATGCCCAATTACAACCTATGAGTGATTCTAGACCTGTTTAAAAATGTGACAAATCAAAACTAGGTTTATTAAATGTGTGACGTGAGTAATGAAATGAAATTATACTTTTTTTCCATTTTCGTTCTTCTTAATTAATGAAGTGCTTTCCATGTTTTCCTTCCCAACAATCTTTGAGTCTTTTCAGGAATCTGACAGGGCTGATTATGTGGCGTGGAGCAGATGCTCTGTTGCCAAGATGTCCATTGACAATTATTGCTGTTCTTCATAGCTCATTTCCCATGAAGCAGTGAGAGAAATTGCACACTGGCTCCATGTTATTAATAGTACTGCTTGGTATGGAAATGAGACACTAATTTAACCCAAAGGCTCCGTTTTTATTCTGTTTTGATTATCAAATGAACTATGACATTCTTGAAAAATTAATTATATACAGTTATTAGTTTTAAGATGAACACATTTCATCCACATTATTCCATATTTCACTTGATTAAAGAGAACAAAATGAATGTGATGATTTTTCCATGATTCTTCGTGTATTTGACAAGCTGATTCTGTATTTAACCAGTTGCATGTATAGTTGTTTGTGTGTCAATTTAGCTCCAACGGCAGCATACAATTGTATCTGGTTAGTCATACCCATATGGGACGGTGATTTAACTGGTGGAAACGAACAGCCCAATCCTTTATGTCCCACAATTTTAAGTGACTGAAATTTACAAAGAAAAATGACATTTTGTTGCAGACTAGACAGAAGACAGTTAGATCTGCAGCAATCTTAACCTCTTGTTTGTTTGTTTTGGGGGCTGTTACCTTCAGTCTGGTCTTCAGGGAGCATCCTGCAGTTGCGTTGAGGCAGGTGACAGACTTATAAAAAAACATTTGACTTATAAAAACTCCTTGGTTACCATGTCTGTGTAGCATCACTGTCTTAACCATTGGGGATTGTGTATAAAATCCTATTAGTCCAACACTGTTTCCCCATTATAGATGTGACTATGAAGTACTATTTTATGTTATTATTCTTTATTATTAATAGATGATGTATTTCATTGGAACACATATGAGTTGGAAGATGGAACGCCATTGTTTTAATCACCTGAAACATTGTAAACAATTTTAGTATTAGTAAACACTATTATGAAGCAATCATTTTTTTCCGCATGTGTGCTACTTCAGGGACTACTTGATCAACCAAAGAGCTAACCATGACATACGTGCAATATTCAAATCATTTCAAATATTTTAGATGTAACGATTAGATTTAGCATTTAGGCCACATCAAAATGAATCAATTTTGGAAGAAAAAGTAGATATGAAAAAGGTCACACATTTGATGTCAAATTATGTGAAAAAGTGGCTTTAAAAATCCAGACAGTTTTAAAAAAAAAAAAAAACAATTATATTTACTACTATACTACAGTAACCATGGCAAAATGAGGATGTTAAATGAGAGTATGCAGCGTCTCTTATTTGTAAACAACATGCCGTCTGTCATGTCAGAAGTGAGGATGATTGGGTGCGCGAGTTGAGGGAGAAATAAAACATCATGACTTGATGACGAGGCGTCTCTTTTCTCAAGCAGGAAGCTGATGATAACCTGTCGTTCTTCTGGTCTGCTACACTTGAACACTAACTGGCTGCTGGGACCGGCTTCTTCATGACAAGCTCCTGTCTTCTCTGCCCTTTCATCTCCTCGCTGCACAAAAGGGAGTTTAGAAGTCTTTTTATCTGCGCCTGGGGGTACAGTTCCTTGTCTGCCAAGAGAGGAATTCAACCAATTAAGCCTGTGGTACTATGCTTATGAACCATGCATCACAGAAAGGGCTATAAACGTTTTTCAGTATTTCACTTTGCATAATTGGAAAACCTCTTTTGACTCATCGAAAACTTCAATAGTAAAATGTATTATCTGTCTGTATTATTATGTCTAATAGGAAAGCTCACTCATTACTGCGTAGGTTTTTTTTTTTTTGTTGTTGGTCGCTCCCAATTACATTTTCACACCAGTATTTAATTTTTGGAAAAAAGGAGAAATCTCCTGCAAGAAGTAATAGGACATATGTCTCTCTTGCCTGACTGACAGGTGTGTCATTACATAGAAATATTGCTAATAGGGACATCATGTTGGCCCAGCCGTCTATAGAATGCATGTAATTCAAGATTTTGAGATTTTATTTGTTTGCACAATAAAACAAAGCATTAAAAATACAAAAAAAAAAGACAAGAAGCAAGTTGTGCAGGTGTGAAAAAGCAACATAAAAACCCAGAGAATTATAAAGGGATTCTTACTCCAAGCATTAAAAGCAAATACCAAAGTCATGAACACAAGTAAACAAACAAGCAAACATAAAAGCAAAAAGCAAATATAAAATAAGCAACATAAATCAATCACATATAACCCTGATGTCCTCGACTTTTATTTTCCTGTTACCCTCTACTAATACCCTTTCAAAGAAGGTGAAATGCCACTTTAAGTAACATTTTAAAGCTTAAAATATTCCTTTTCGGGATGGTACTTGAAATGCTCTGAACTCCCTCCACCCCCCCACTCTCTCTCTTGTATTCAGTCCTTGTATTGCATTTGCAAAGCACATAGCCGTGCTCCGAAGAGATACCCAGCATGGATGCATTACTGAGAGACTGTCGGTGAGCAATTGCTGATCTTGGGGAGTGATAAAGAGAGCCGGGCTGTCTGGAACCTGAAAAAAGAGACTGGAGAGAGCCATGGAGCATATAGACCAGGAAGGTCACCAGCTGCCAAAGAAGGGCCAGACCATCTCCAGAATGCCCTCGGCTTCTCCTCTATTTACTGACACTTACGACACTAGCAACCTGCGACAGAGGAGCATATCAGGAGAAAGTAGAAAGTATGTTCAGGACAAAGAAAACTACAGACTGACACAAATTAACCCTTCCGCATGGGCCACAAAAACAGAATCTATATAAACACAAGACTGATTCAAAATCACCCACACAGTGAACTTGGCCTTGAACACATGGACGCTGCAAGTGAATTGATTAGAAGATATGCAAACGCGATAATCCGCTGGACATCCTCACTATCGCTACCTTTGCATATGGTCATTTTAAGGACACGCTTATCTCTCCCACCAGAATTTACCATGCAAATAGATTTATTTCCTTATGACCCTTGACAATCAGTTCCCTGACATTTGCATTTGTTTAGGGATGCACGCTTAAAAGTCACATTTACTGAAATAGTCTTAGGGTGTTGTTTGTGGAGTTCATATAAAGCTTCACAACTTTTTTGTCAGATGCACCCGGTGTGTTTCATAAATCATTATTTTCTAAAGGATTTTACATTCAGTCCTCTGTCATCTCATGTCCTTGTGATTTGACAGACAATTGGATCTGGTTTTAGATCTCTTTTCTTTTTCTAGCAACCAGATTTTCAGCCGCTTTTAGTCACTTATTTATCTGCAGGCTTCCCCCAATCACATTTCTAGGCAGGTGCATGGCTGCCCTCCACAAATTACATCCAGGATAATTTCATATTGATTAATGCAGATGCTTTCCTCTTGGCTCTCATGCCCTACCTGCAGTCTATTTGGTATAAATTACCAGAGCCATTTTGCTGCACAAAGCCAGCCCTCTCCAATAAGGTGCTGGCTCATGTGTCGACTGGGGCCCCCAAACTACCCCTCTGCCTGCAGGAACCACTAAAGCTTTTAATTGCCTTCTGTGCAAATGGTCCTTATGCACTTGATAAAGTATCTGGAAAGTCAGGCACGGGTTGGTCGAGGCGTAGGGGAGTCTGTGCATTGCAGTGTGTGTGAACGAGATAGAAAGTGTATGTGAGAGATAGGGAGAGAGAGAGAGAGAGCGATACGAGTAAATAGATAGTGAGACTCAGTGGCGGCTGGTTGGTGAATCCTATCTATGATATTACGACCATTACGAGTATGGTGTTAAAGTTACCCTTTATGAGCGCAGCCACCACTCAGCAAAATACTTGAATAGCCCAGCTAGTGGCCCATAGGATTATTTCCTTCTGTGTACATTCGCTACAGTAAAGTGGCTGATGACCCTGGGTAAAGCGATAAACAATCAAAGTGCGGCTTCAGTGGAAATGATTGCATTCTGTACCCTGCCCCAGAGATGGGGGCCATTATTAACGTGGGTCCTGTCCTGACAATGCTATTTTCTGGAAGGTAATTGCAGATTCAGATCTCTAAGAGGGCCTGACTGAGAGTAAATGCCACCTCTTTAATTATGGTCTCCTCCACGTCTCCTCTATTGAGCCGCGGAGATGTCTATCGCTCCACAGGATCCTGGGGAAAATGACTCTAATGGGAAATGACCAGTGTCTGGGAAGCTGGCTCAGATTAGAAGCGACGTTTCTAATTGATGGCTAAAGAAATCCCTGGCCGGATGACTGTGAAAAGTCACTTTGGAGCAAATGTAATTGGAGTGATTGGAGTTCTAACAAGAATCAGTGGATAATCTCTCCTGATTTAAGCTTGTGCTAACGCAGACAACAAGCTCAGCAAGCCGCAGGACAGCATGGACTATTGTAGAAATGCACAAAAGTCAGAGTTTGACACCCCTTGCTTCATACTGTAAAGGGTCAAGATTTGACATTGTCTTGCACTCTATTTATAGGCGACATGCTATATCATGACACATGAAGGTGGACTATCTGAGACCAAAGTAGCAATCAATCATCTACAAGTCTTCCAAATGTAATGTTCAAGAGGTTTATTCCTGTTGATCATTTGAATGAGGATAGCGTACTAGTTAGTTATAATTAAAACAAATTGTAGACATACACAAATACAATAATCTGCCTCTCAGAATGAAAAAGTGAGGGCTTCTCCCTTAAAAACATAAGAGGCAAAGATGGCAATCTCTCCTCAGTGACAGTAGATCAGAATAAACAAAAAAATTCTGACATAATCTCTTGAGTTTATTTGTTTAAACTTGATTAAATATTCTGTCGTGTGAGTTAACATCATGCAATGTATTTGTACCACAGCTCTAAGGAAAAACCATGTCTCTCACACCATTTTAGACTTTAGATATTAAAATTGATTGATTTATTCATTAATTTGTCTCACAAACTCTTGTGAGACAAATGCCAAATTTACAAATCTGTAAATTGTACTAAGTCATTTGAACATCGAATATTGACACCATGTCAAAGTGTCTGTAAATACATTTGAGATTCTTTGAATTCATTTCAAGAATTTTACAATTACTGGATGTAATGTTAAGGACTACATTACAAGTGAAAATAAAAGTTGGTTGTAGAACTGGACAATTCTTATTGTAATTTAAAATGCCATTATCAGTCTTTGCAATACTGCGTATTTATCACCAAAATAAAATCAGTGACACAAATACTGCCACTGCTAATGAATCATTTTAGAAAACAATAAAATATTTTTTTCTTTATGATGGCTTTCATTTATTATTGACAATGTTTGAACTCATTTCTGAATTCAAAGTGACTTTTCATTTCCAAAATTCTTTTTTTTCATGTGTTGGGCATGTATTTATATCTGCAGTAACACCTTGAGCATCGACTGTGTCACCAGACCTTTAAGACTGTCTGCAGCCTGCTGTTTTGTGGATGTTCACCAGCTCTTGAATCCATCACTGCTTTCTGTCAGTAGTAACAAATTTGCTGCTCTTTTCCGACTGTCCGGTCATTAGTTGACATTCTGGTGCAGGGCAACGGGATCTCTGAGGTTCTCCAAATGCTGCGAAATGTTGAAATGGCAAAATAATAACAACATCTGTCTTGTGTCCAGCGATATTGACATAACATTACAGGTACCAAATTGTTTGTGTTGTGAAGTGTGTCTCGAAGATACCTCAAGCTTATGACTGCTAAAGCTCCAGACTATGTCAGAGTTTCCAAGAGTTGATGGCTGATGGTTGACTGGCAGACACATATGTAATGGTGTAACTGGATTCGACAGCGGAGACAAAAGCGCGTTTGTTTCTCTTTTAGTATGTGTGTGAGTATGTCTATGTTTAGTTTTTGTAATTTAATAAGGTGCCTTTAAGGTGGCAATATTTGCTCTGATGTTCGACTGGCTTAAAAGCAACATTTGCATGAATTTGAAGTAAAAAAAATACATCTGCAGAAAAGGCTCCCCTCCATATGAAATAAACCTCTTAAAATAGTTTATACAAAAGAAATTCCGCTGTTCAACTATACAATATCTCCTTACCCAGTCGGGACCCGCGTTAGGGTCGTAAAATAAATCTTAGGTGTATCAAGACATTAACAGTTTGTTAAACCCTGCCCCCGAACAGCAATTGTCCAATCAGAGCTTAGCAACCGTAACGGCAAGGCAGGTCTGTCAAGCTTTGGATTTGCTGAAGCGGTGTGCATGGGGAATGAGTATGAGCAATGTTACATTCATGCCACTAAAACATATTGAAACAATGGGATGTCTTTAAATTATCCATTTCTAAAACCAAAAAGCATGAGCAAAAGTATATGAAATGAACGGTGTTTTTATCTGCTTTAATGCAAAATACAAATGCCGCTAGCTCACTTGCTACAGTTGCAATCTAAGAATATAACCGAGCATCACTTCCAATGCCAAGGAACATTTCATTAGCCACTTGCTTTATTTGGCGGGGTGACAGACATAAATAAACCCCGTTGACAACAAGCACATCCCCTGTGTAGTGTTTCTCTACTGTGTGGAAGATGGTCGTGCATGCTTCAGCAGAGTATAAGATAACATTAGCAGTTCTTTTTTCATTTCACACACTCCAGTAACCCCAGTCAAGCTCATTTGAAGTTGTGTTACAATCGGAAAACACACTGGTTAGTCATAAAAGCCCTTTCTTGTGCAACTTTAAAAGCAAAACCTACTGTTTGAAAATGCAAGCAAAAAATATAAACCTAACCTACTGTAACCGCTAACCTCTGCTTTGCCTGTCCAATTACGTAAACAGGGTTTGAGTCTGATCTTATACAGATTTTTCCTTATCATACTCTAATACTAGGACTAACTATATTTACACTGCATTATAAGAAGAATGCTGTTTTAAACCAACACATAAACCACATTTAATTAGTTAGTTTGCTGCAGCTGATGAAATCTGCCAGCAACAGTTGTCTTTTCTGCAAATACAATTGATGGTCACTAGCTAGAAATGATAGCCTGCTTTTGTCTACGCCTGCCTCAAACAAAGGAGGCATTGTTAAAAACATTCCTAGAATTTCAAGTGGTGCTCCAGGACAGGTGGAGCAAAACTAAGTGTGTGTGGGGGGGGGGGGGCTTTGTCAATTGTCACAAAACAAAAGCAGGAAAAACATATACAATAGCCAAAACACTTTAGCATCTAAAAACTATTGAAATTAAAAGAAAAAAAAAAGAAAAAGCACTATTTGACTGACCTGCTTGCAACCCATTGACATACAGTAGTGGTTGCAATTAGACATTACTTTGTTTCAAGGGGTTACAAGCCAAAAAGGTTAGGACGTACTCAGGCCTCAGTCCAGAAGGCTGTTGGCTCAGCAACATACCCAGATTGGTAAACATGAGCGTGCTGATGGCAGTTCCCTGACATCACCAGGATTTCTATAATACAAGGTTAATGTAGACATGTAGAAAGTTACCCCTCACTGCCATTTGTAGATGTAAATGTACAAAGTTGTCGTTTGTAGCTTTAGTTGATAGAAACTGCCCCACAGTGCAAAGGCTTCATTCGCTTCCAAAACTGAAATAAGTGAACTCCCTCTCATATATATAGTTTGAAATTATTCTCATTTCTACCTGCTCTCAAAGGTCAACATTCACGTCTTATTCAATGAGTATTTACTGACCTTGTCACCTACTTTGTATTGTGTGTGGACAAATGAATTAAGATTCAAGGGGCCTCGGTAATGGAAAAGTGTTTTAATTTCCCCCTGACATTAAGGTGTTGTGCCTCATAGGCATTTGGTGGCACATTACTCGGCGCCTGCTCTCTGGCTGTGCCATTGCCCCTCATGTTCCACTTAAATACTTCAATCACAGCAAAAGATCAAAGGAGCTGTTAAACTAATCAAGTGGAGACACAAGAGATGAAACTCCCCTGTATTCAGTGTTTTTCCTATTAACACTCTCCTACTCTCCTTCTCCCCCCTTCTCTCTCTCTTGCTCCCCTCCTATAACCCTATTAACGAACACTGTAAATTCAAGTAGGAGGTTTGCTGGCTCAATTGTCTGCAACATATATAGAGCAAACAATGATCCTAAACAAATGGGCGTGTATTCGCTATGAGCTGCACTATTGAACAAGGAGCGAGAATCATCTTGGGAGTGTTCTACCCCGGCAGTGCTTAACGACAGGGAACAGCAATTTCACCATCATCCTCTGCACTAGGCTCATAGTACTGTGTGGTACCTGTGTTACATAGAATGTACTCACAGCTATTATTGGTGACAGCTCAATTAAAACAGGATGTATTTAGTTATGCGACAACCAGTAGTTACATCCGCTGTTGAATCAGATCAAAAAGATGCATGTACTTTCTAGTATTATTAAATTCTAATGGCACAAATAAAGCCATAGGCAATAATGGGCAAAATGAAATGAATATAATTGACAGTAATATATTCATAGAATTCTGATCTGTATCTCCTCAGAGACAGCAAGCGTAAGAAGTAGCATGGTGAAAGATTTCCTCTGTAAAATAACCTATAGTGTAAAAAGACAAGACCCAAACTGAATTTGAAGCTGTGTGGTTTCATAATAAAACACTTTGAGGCTGAAGGACAGTCTATAGCGGCCCTTAAGAGTCCATACTTCAGCTTAATAACACCCCGGCACAGACCCTCTGCCACTTTTCACTAGCTCTCAAAAGGCTGCCATATTGGATAATAACTTGTTATCAAGCAGCTGAAAGAGAGGTAGGTTTTGGAGAAAAAGGTCAGGGGGTGAGCTCCCTTTTATTTTCTTCCTGAAGAAAACAATCTTAAAGATCTAACACATCTCATTTTGCTGTTAGTTCAAAAAAAAGTTGAATGGACTTTTTAAGAGACAAAGAATTTCTAAAAACAATGAAAAAACGAACAAACAAGCAACCATTTGCAACAATAATACTAGCATTATATAAAGTAGATTCAGGTTCAGTAATTCTCATAGTGCTATGCTGCAGTTAATAAATAAGGAGATATGCTTTGTATACATCATCATCGCTACAGGCCATTGCTTTCGTGCACAGGGGTACATGATGACATCTTTGAACATTGTACTCTTTTTGAAAGCTTCATCAAGCCCAGATTTATCATTTGTTTCAAGTGTGACCTATATACTGATATCTTGTGCCAATGTTACAATTCATTTTGATTTAATGCAGAAATGTAATGTACTGGAAAAAGGGTTAATTTGACAGGGCTTTACGTTTCATTCACTAATGAAGTGGTTTCATTTAGGGGCCTAAATAAAGCAAACAATCAGGGAATATATGCTATTGCAGAAGTAAACATCTGCAGCAGAACTGAAATTAAGCAATTAATGGCAAAAGACAGAGAGTCATTAGTGTAATGGGGAAATTACAAAATGGAGTAGTGCCTAGGGTGTTTTTTGATGCCATTGTCCGTTTATTTGTTTGTTCTTACTGATGATAAATGTGCTTGCATTAATAATACGACTATATTTCCTCTTCGTATTTTTAGCTAGTTCCTTAACTCTGTAATCATAATTGCAACATTTGTTTTGTATTTAAATAGTGTCTGCATGAGATTACATCATTCATGAAACATTTTAAACAATTAACTAAATATTGCAGCTAGCTTTCAGGAAAGGGATTTGAGGACACTGTCTTTCGAACCTAAGATCGGGAAGACTGAGAACAACAATTAAAAGCAAAGAAGTGCAAAGCAGAAGAAGAAGTTTCGATCTGATTACAGAGGAGGGAAAGTAGCTCCTGACAAGGCACATAAACTCTTTGGAGCCCTGCTTGTAGTCTCCTTCTACCAGTCCTTTCACAGGGAAGTTAATGATGCTGGCAAGAAGATGAATCACCTTAGACAGCACACAGAGCAGCCCTGACAAGTGAGCACCGGCGAGTCTGACACCTGCAAGTACCAGAAGAAAGACTAATAGTCATGTCAGCTGCTACCTGTAGGAGTTGAGCTATGTCTGTCTGTGCTGAAAGAAACTGTCCCTCTGATTGTAGGTGAAAAGCAGCCTGAGGGATATGGCTGGCTGGACTTTAACAAAAACCTAAAGTCGTTTAGGCCAATGAGAAGAGATGTGGAGTGACATTTATAACAGATTTCAAGATGTTTAGGGAATGTATTGTGTCATTGGGCATATTTACCTAATTTTCCCGTGAAAGTATTTATTCATCAGCTTATAACACACATTTTGGCAGCAATAAGAACGAGCAGCCCTACTCTTGGAAATGAGACCCTGATCTGTAGATTCATCCATATGTGCTGTACTGAAATGTTGCTGTCAGTGAGGTATAACTTTAAATTAGAGAGTAAACCCTTTTTCGCAGAGGGAAAACTTTTGGACGGAGAAAGCTTGAGTGAAAAAAGGCATTTCACATCTTTTAAGTGAAACGCACCAGATCGGTATACATGAGCTGTAGTTTATCTTCTTCAACCCCTCTGTCCCTCATTACATGCAAGTGTACAGCCCACTTTAATACACACCTCATTATTACAGTAACTTCTAGAAAAGACTCAGTGTAGTGGAGATTACCGAAGATAGAGCTTTATTTTTAGTATACCAAGTATGTCAGGCTAAATATTATGGCAATTTACATAACATACTACCAAAGAGAGCTACAGTAGTTCCATTTCATGTAATTATGCAAGAATAAAAATGACGGCATCTTGGATTGTAATGTTTCAGTCAGTGTAAGCATCATACAGATTCAGTGTTGAAAGAACCAGATAGGCCTACACAATATGCAATGTTATCAATAGTGTGAATAGTGTTCTAATTTTACTAAAGGATTGGATTCAAGGGGAAAACCTGTGTTTAAGAGATTATAAACATTACAGGCTTGTAGATACTTAAATCCTTATACTAACAACAGTTGTTATTGTCTGGTAGGGGTGCGTTTATTTATTTTTGCCGGTTGTAAAAATCAACAGCATATAAAACTGTTATAGCAGTATTATAATTTAATTGGATATGTGGCTGGCTAAATATTGTAAGTCTACATTTTAACTTTCCCTTTAGCTCTGTTTTGACCTCCACTGACTTCACTCTAATATCTGGATGTGTAGCTTCTAGATGTTGCACAATGGTCAGCCAGTGTAAGTTTGCCTGTCATTTGGTGCTGGGCAGGTAGTGTATAGTGCGTTTGTCAAAGTATGTTTCCCAATACAGCGGGCTAGGGGGAGTCGATGAGAGATTAACATACAGAAAGTGTGCATGCTGTAAAACCAAAACAATTAGCTAAAAGACGCTAAAATAGAGCTGCAGTGTTGAACGAAACATGACTTAAAAACAGTATGTGGATTCAGCTTTCTCCTTTACTGCGCTGCTTTATCCAACAACTTTTATAGCTGTAACTACATCTTCCATAAGTGCATGGTATACTATAAAAATTAATTTATAATGCTTTATAGTATTGTGTATATAAGGAATATGTTATTAAGCTTATACAGAGTGACACAGCTTCTAGTTTCTCCATGTTTACTGGATAATAGCAAAGGTGTTACCGAAAGTGCTAATGAGGTTACATTGCTGATGATTCAACTTTATCACCATACACAAATACACACAGCATTAGTTTACATTTCACATGTATCCAAAATAATTCTCTTCAATGAACTTTCATGTACACACTATTGTATAAAATGCGTATGTATTGTGTGACTGCTCTAGTTTCTTGCTCCACCAGATTTATTTTATGTTTGTGTTCTCAGCAATTTTAGCAATTCAATTAGAGTCATATTTACAGAACAATGTTATTCTTAGGAATGATGGCCAAATCTGTGAAATAAGACAAAGTTTTAACCAACCCAAATGTTCCCCTGGACAACCCCAAGGTGTTTTCAGTTATGGCTGATTAGACCTTTACTCAGGCTGCAGGGGTGTGTAGCTGTGCTCCGGAGTGCATGAGGTCACTCGACTCTAAGAATGATAAAGGTGTAACTTCCCCTCCCTAACAGGTGCAACAAAGGTAACAAATGAGTGGAGGAAATGTCAATCAAGCACAGTCTGTACACACCCGGCAGTCTAATCAACCAAAATAAAGTATTAAAGAAGAGAATAAAAGTTACTGTGCAATGTAAAAAACGTATAGTTATTTGATTTAATAAAAGGCAGAGCAGATTTTCCTAATCCTGCTGAGACACAAGTCCTTTAATCATCGATGTATTCTTAAGGTGATAGTAGGCTGACTTTGTAATTGTCTTAATGTGGCTGTTGAAATGCAAATTACACCAGTATTCAACAGTATTCAGTCTAAAAGTGAGTGATGTTGGTTTGAAAAGAAAAAAGAAATCAGTTCATTTAAGCAGGCACATTCACATTTTTACTGAACTATAAGAGTTGAATATGTTCAGAAATTGCATCACGCGGCAGTAACACAGCCTCAAAGACGAAGAAAAGGCAAAGTTATCCCTGCCAATATCTTGTATCGTATCATAGTATGCAGTTTATCTCCCGGCTCCAGGTTAATATACTGTATATTCATATTGCTCCAGGTTACAGTAAAATATTGCACATTCTTTTTGCTTCAGGTTAAAATAATGTATATTTTTTTATTGCTCCAGGTTAAGATACTTTAAGAAAAGACTGAAAAGAAGATGTGGGTCCTGGTTACACAAAGAGATGTAGGTAGCATGAATAACTCACTGTTAATGCCAGCTTTAGTTACTTCAGTCAAAATGATAATGTGCATTTGTAACTAACACAAACAGAATCTTATATAAAAAGTCTCTTTTTATAATTAATCAGCACGTGAAATAACCACCCTTCCGACTTGAACTGTTTTTTCATTTTCTCGATTCCCACTACTTAAGAGGAAACATTTTCTGGAGAAGATTTGTCAAATCATATTGGTACAAGCAACTGCTTTTTAACCTTGACAGCTTTCTCGCCTGTTTTTCTTTCCAAGCTCTTAGAGGCATTATCACACACACACACACACACAAGCACGCACACACAAACGCGTATCTACAATTAGTAGATAAAGAATAAGAAATGTTGTTAAGTATGTGCATAACAGGAGTGAAGGGACACACACATACACTGGGTTTGCTAACTAACATTAGCATTACTTAATTTAGACATATTTTGGCATCAATAGGCAGCATTTTCTTACAATTATTTCACCATGAAATTAAACAGAAAACTGCCACCAGAACTCCGTCTCAAATTAGCTGTATCAGCTCATTATTGCCTCATTTAGTATTTGTGATATGACTTATCAGTCTATTTTTCATATATTTGATAAAAGACTCAAACCTGAGCCAAACTAAGCCAACAAAAGCATGACACTGATTGTCGAAACCACTGTGACAGTTCAGTTTTTATTAACATTAGTGGATGTCATCACAGCTGAAATCACAGTCTTGTGTTAATGAGACTTTTCTGCGTGTATCATCTTTTAAAAGGGAGCCATTATCAAAAGCTGTGAAACAAATGTGACAGCCTGGAAAGCGTCCTTTCTCCCCGGACCCTCGTAAAGTCCCCACAGGGATGGTGTGATGAACGATTCAAGGCCAGCTCTGGCCCAGGGATGCTCCACTGAACCATGCTTTGATCTATCATCCGGCCTTCCCATATTAATGATGAGGTCACAGCGTTGAGGGTCACGGCATTGCTGATAAAAGCGCAAAGCCTGCTATTTGTTATGGGCCCAACTTGACTGATCATAACTCTTTTGATGAAAGGGGACATGATTTCACACCCCCGTGCTGTCACACCCAAGACATGCCCGTGTTCCTCATAATATAATGTCGTTTGAGGATCACAGTGAATGAGCCCTATCATAGTCCATGTAGAACTAAATGAAGTGGCTGTTATCACTCATAGGACAACGATTATGGTCTTCCAGGAGCATATTAAGACTCCGACCCTGCTCCTATTGCACATGTACTTGCACTACTTTGTAGGTGGTGCTGTTTGCAAGATATTAGTGTAGCTCAAAGCCCAGAAGGCACTTGAATGAGGAAATGGCCAAAATAGCAATGGAAAATGTATAAAGCTGATTTCCTAATGATGTTCTGATTTCAGAAAAAGGACAGACAGTATCTCACACAGACATATCGGATTTTCTACTTTCTTACAAGTTATAGAATCATTACAATTATCAGCAATCATAGAAAATGATTGTAAATGAATATTTGAATGCTCTCCAAGACCAAGATTACTGGGAGAAATCAGCTTATTATGCTATTTGGATAGTAATCTTTGCATGGTTTTGAAGTAAAGTTAGAATAACAATAAGTACATTAAGTAAGTGTAATAATAATAAATAGGCCATCTCCTGACTGCACTGCACCATACGGACTTCTGTGTAAATACAACGATCAACTTTACTGCGTCCGATGACGTGTGACATACATCGTTTGAAAAAAAACAAAACAGATTTTTGATATAAAGAAAAAACAACAAAAACGTATTGATTAAAGGACATAAAAACACTTCTGGTCAATTACCATCCTTGCAGATACATTTGTAATATCCCTGTTTCCTAGTTTCAACTTGTAACTGCTGTTAACCTTCGTCTCTTTGTCTGTGCATGGCATTTGATGATTTTCCACACTGTTCCCTTTGTTTTTGACTGAAGTTTGAACACAGATGAATTGGCCTCTTTGAAGATATATCTCATGTGGCTTTACAAACCGCACACGTCAAAGTGCTGTTTGCTTGCAGCTGACAAACGCTGCTAACTTGCAGTCAACCTTATATGACCTACTTAGTAGCAGCCGCTGTAAATGGGGTTTAGTTACTTCATAGTTAAAATTCCTGTGTTTCTCAAGAAGTACATGCATACAATGACTCACTATAATCTCACTATC
This sequence comes from Bovichtus variegatus, assembly GCA_943593645.1. NCBI lineage: Eukaryota > Metazoa > Chordata > Actinopteri > Perciformes > Bovichtidae > Bovichtus > Bovichtus variegatus. The sequence goes on from CALSCE010010700.1 coordinate 7,224,897, forward strand.
CTCCTTCTATGTGTTGCATTTGATTAACACAGTTCAAACTTTTAAGTGTTTATATTTTGGGCTAATTCTAGTTGACATGCACATAAATATATATGAATGTATTTCCAACCAGTATTTGCACCGCTTCCTTGACTCAAATGAAATGTAATGCTAAAGCTCAGCATTCAGCAAGCATGTAAGAAACTATTCACACATGACTAGAATTTCACGAGCACATTTTCTTTGAACTGATATTTTGTGTACGCACTTACGACCTTCACCACCATCTTGATATGAGAAAAGATTAATAGTATGTATTTGCGTTAGTATTTGTTTTGACCAGAATGAAGTAGTCTTCATGGGAAACTAACATCTGACAAAAAATATTTGAACCCTGACAGAAAAAAGACTAAGAACAGACAGTGTACGTAAACTGCTAAACAGAATCCCTTAAACCAGATGAAGGCTTTCCCATAAACAACCAGTGCACTATCGAACACTTTTACAATGTTTGTAATCAAGCAAATCTGTGCCACATCCATCATATCAGAGGCAGCTGACACTGACCACCTGTTGTCTTATATTTAATAAAAAGCAAATACCGGCCATGAGTGTGTGTGCGTTTGTGTGTGTCTGTGCTGTGACAGCCAGCACTGCAGTGTACCTGTAGCGCCTGCAGGAAGAGGCTCCCCGTGGTCGTCTCTCAGCCCCTTCACTGACTGTCGAAGCCAACATATGGCCTCATCCCCAGGGAATCAGGTCTCACTTGGATTGGTAGCGAGATCTTCTGATGAATCTTGACCAACTACAGCAGTTTAGATTTAGAGTAAATCAACCTCAATGTTGGTGAAAACAGGTATTAGTTTAACGCTAAACTGGAGGTATCCACCCACAGCAACGATAAGTACTGGCCTGGAGGTTACATGCATAGTTCTGCAAGGTCAGCGACGGAATTACTTAAAAAAAACATTTCTAAAGAAGTTTTCGATACGGTTTATTGCGCAATTAGAATATATAATTACAGCACTGTGAGGGAAATTAACAACTGAACCGCATGTTTTGAAATAACCACACTTTTAGGGAGAGGCTGTGAAGTACCAGACCACTAAATGATGTTGTGTTGAGTTATAGGCTTCCCGCACCCTTCACTTTCCCTCCTCTTCCTATGTCAGTGTGTCGGTTAATTTTTGAATGCTGCTGTTACTTAGTTTGCTAATGAAAGGATGAGCGCAGCACATTCTCTAATGGCTTGCTGTGAATGTCAGCAGGGACAATAAATTAAGCTGTGACATAGCACTCTGACCCAGACAGGCATGCTTTCCAATCAAGCGGAAGTCATCTAACAGGATCACAGCAATTTGTACACATTACCTCATTGATGTTTGGTATATTCAGCTCTCAACATTATTGCTGGCCCTTGCCATGTGGCTAAACTTGTCACTAAGTATTCTTGAGAAACACTCACCTTCCATGCAGCTGTTTGACAAGATAGTTCATTATCAGCGGTAGCTTATGTTGGTGTATGTGCTGAAATACTACTGTAAATGTCGTTCAATCTATCTTAATACCATCTCCAGTTTCTAAACCCTTAAATGAACTTTTAATGTACCACACTAAATGTGTTCATTTGGATTGACATTAAACTCGGCCATGGTGCCATCCATTGAAAGTAGTTTTTTTTCTCCGGGTTTTTGTATTACCTGTCTTAATCTTCATACATATTAAACCTTGTCTATCAGATCTACCACAAACTGCAATTTATTCTCGCACCCTTAGGGATCTATTGGGGTTCATTGAGTGAATCTCAAACATCAAAGCAATCACTGCCCATGCTGAGTGGCATTCCTCTCTGCACTCTCAGTCTAGCAGCCATGTTCCGCTTCATTTGAGCCGACATCCGGCCAGAGAATGATCTGAGCAGCCAGAGGAGTCTTCCCAGCCGTTTTGTGGGCGTCTGGACGTGCTGGGCTCCTCTGTATTCATTAGCAGGCTAGTCACAGCGGTGCGATGGAGCGTATCCTCTCAGCGGCCCGCAGGGACTGTCAGCAGAGTGACGGAGACGGATCGCAGGTGGACCAGCGAGGAGACCTGCCATAGATTAACTCGTCTGCCAGCAGGGGGACTGCGTGGTACCATTTGTTTTCAGCTCAACAGATAATTTTTCTAATTAACCTTTAAATGCATTTCTTGATGTTGCATTCACAATGTGAAAAACACCGAGCACCTGCCGGACTTTTGTTTTTAGTCCTGGGTGTTTACAAAATTGGAAATGTCTTAGAAGAGTAGTCCTTGAACTGTTTGTCTAGGCCACTGTAGGACAAGCCCGTGTATATAAACATGTGCCCACTGATAAATGTCGTCTTGGTTTTGCTGCAAAAAGAAACAATGTGTTATTGATCCAGCATATACGGTATATTGCAAATATGTATATTATATATATATATATATATATATAATGTATATACTACATTTGCAATTATATATTACAAATCTAGATTGTCTGTTATTTAACCAAGAGTGTAATAATCAATACTGTGGCAGTGTTTCTATCGGTCTAAACCCGTCAGTCATTCACACATTCAGTTCACACAGTACACATTAGATCACTTTGAACAGCCGCTTCAAAGCACTGAGAGGCAAAACTACGCTCCACTCAGCATTTATCAACAAGTTATTAGCAATGGAATGTGATAAAATCAGCAAGACACAAAACAAACAGTGTTGCTTTTTAAACAAAGCTTAAAGGAATGGGTGGGAAATACACTTATTCGCTTTCTGGCGGAGAGTGACATCAGAAGATTGATGCCACTCTTATAGCTGACCGTTAAACATGAAACTACTGCCAGCAGCCAATTAGCTTAGCAAAACGCCTGGAAAGAGCCGCCTGGCTCTCCTGTGGGTTCCTGGCAATTGCTCTGAGCCAAGAAATAGTAAATAACAAAAAGCAAATAACCCCTTGGTAAAACTGCAAATGGTCATTTTTGCACTTCTGTGTTTGTTCCAATTAAGCAAACAAGATATTTTTGAGCCAGGCTAGGTGTTTCCCCCTGTTTCTAGTCTTTATGCTAAGCTAAGCTAACCGTCTGCTGGCTGTAGCCTTATATTTACCGAACAGATATGAGAGTGGTATAATTTTCATATTTTCTCCTCTAATTAATGGCAAAAAGTGAATAAGTGTATTACCTAAAATGTCAAACTAGTCTTGTTTCAATACTGTATAGAGTCTATACTGTAGACTATAAAGTTGATCTCAAACTAATCAAAGCTATTGTGTTTATTTGTTCAAATCATCAGGCCCTATTTACAGCATGTGCTGAAAGTTTGTGAGTCTTATCTCAGAGTATGTTCAAGTGGACTCAGGACATTCAGTGTCAAACTTCATATTTACCATCAAATGTTGCCCCCAGGGCAAGAGACTGTCTCCTCTGCACATAAATCCAAAATGGCTATCCCAAGAAGATTTCCCCAAGCCTAGAGAGGTCCATGCTTTAGATTAAAAAATGTGTAATTCCATAGCCATCTGGCTCGAGAAAAGGAATTTAAGATCTGTGTGGATGCCAGCCCGATGCCACATCTTGGAATGGGCTATTGCCTTCCAAATGGCTCTCGGCTGTGTCCCCTTCCATGTATTTGTGCAATACCATTAGCATGTTTTCAGTCTGCCCTCCCCTCTTCACAAAGTTTAAAAAGTAATCTGTTCTCCGAGCATGGCTGTTTTTTTGATAAGGAATCTAAAGTGGGTCAAGGACTCAGAGTAAAGTCATTGAACAGTAATTAAAGCACTCGCCAATGCTACAGTTCAAACTGTCTCCACCATGAGCTTTGAGATAGAAATCCATTCAAGGATTTGGAGAGCCATTGTTTCACTTTCCTCATGAGTAAAATCATTTTCTTGCTAGTTTTTTTTTTCCGGGAAGCCGAGTCTGTAATTAAGCGAGCTGAGTTATTATCAAGCCACTGGAGGGACTGGAGAAGTGCTGCCTGTTCACCTATAATGTGCCATGTCCACTCATTCAAATGAGCAGCAGTATGCTGCGACAATGTGGCTAAACAACAGGATGCCATAACTTCATTAAAAAAACTATTTGAAGAGTTATTTTCCAAAAACGCTACATTTCCAATATAAAACAGATTGTTATTTTATCAAAAATAAAAGGGTATCAATGATCGTAATAAACATTTTTGATATGTTACAGTTTCTGTAGCTGCAACATGATAGTTTTGTGGAAAGTGATATAATAGTCATTTTAAATCAGAGTCAGTTTTGTCTGCCACCATGAAACCATGGCCATAATATTTTCTACCAGTAACGTAGTTTTGTTGGTTCCTCAAGTTAGCATGTCATAAAACATAAAGGTTTTATGTAAGAATTGTACATTTCTAAAGCACAATGTGATCTGTTTCAGAACCCAACCACTGCTAAGGAGTTCTGAAAGTCAGAAAAAGGAAAAAATAAACAGAAATATATGCAGATCTGGAGAACAATATGTGAACTAATATTCTCACCAATGGGACCACCATTGCCTTGTGAAATTCATAATCCCTCTCTGTAAGAAGATGATATTTGGCAGCCACCTCCATCTACTGTAACATTGTGCCTGTGGTCTTTTTGTTTCTTTAGGAGAGCCTCTGGCTGAGCATTTGAAGTTTTTAATCTGGCGCTCCAGAGACTAAGGTCACCTTTCACTATCCCCCTCTCTCTCTCTTTTATTTGCTCTTGCTTAGTTCTGGCAACCCCGCTATTTCACACACTATTAAAAGGAATCTGCTAATGCAAGGAGCGAGGTCCTTGGCTTGTGGAATGGAAAATGATGGCATTTCTGAATTCTGTCTCTGTAAAAAGACCGTAGGCGTCTTGTGCAGGGTTTATGACCCTAAGATTAGTCACTTTTTGGAGCTGGATGTACTGCCTTGGGCTATTTCTGCCAGAAACTGATTTTCATATTGATGTGCGACGTTGAGCTCTCTCCAGTCCACATATTGGCTCATGCATCACCTGGACTCTGCAGCTGTCAAGCCTCAGTGATAGCAAGTGAAGCAGACAATTCCTCTGTTAATAAATAAACAAGTGAGACACTGGTAGTACATATAATATTCCTAAGGCTTGAGGCATCCGGCAAAGCAACGCACAATTCATTGCCATTGACATTGCATGATGCAATGCCTGATTTCTTTTCACTAAGCATAATTATGACACTTTTATGGTTTACTTACGTGAAGTGGTCAACAATGCTGATGAATAACTTTATTTTAACCACATTTTGAGCTGCGATTGAGAGTTGTATTTTCCTCACCAGGGCACATTTATTTCTATTTGGCTTGGCATTTTAAGCTGAAGAAAATGGAATACAAAATAATTTATTTACATTTAAATTTTATTTTTTATTCTTGTTCTTGTTTCACATTTATGTTTAAGTCACTTTTATATGGGCAAACTACTCCCACAGTAAATAGTGGGAGTGGGTTAGAAAACATGCAATGTACTTCATACTACTGGCCTTTTACCCTTGTTAGGGGGAAAAAGAGCAGTTGGGGAATTACATGGAGCAGAGCTTTGCATGTATTACACAGTAGAAGACTAAGGAGAGATTATCCAAGGCCAGATGTGTCTCTCTCCAAGGAAAAAAAACATGCCGTCCGCTAAGAAGCAGCCATATCCTGCCGCTGGTAAGCATCTAGCAGCAGGGCGTCGGCGGTCGGCTGTCTGGAGCATCACGCCTGCTGTCTCTGAATATGCAAGATTTCAGGTTTAGGAAGCGGTCGCCTTTTAATGTTGTCAACACATCATCCATCATACTTAGACAAACATTTACCAAGTTGACTGATTGACGGTAATGCAGCATTAGCCTCTGTTTGCTCAGAGGCAAATGTCTTGCCTGTTTATGCATTTCTGACAAGGAAAAAATGTGAAGTTCAAATTAGCCAGTGAAAAGACCTGTGAAGCTTTTTCCCCTGCAAGAAAGAATATGTTGCACAAGATACAAGAGAGCATGACAAGCCTGAACCTCTCTAAAACAAAACTGATGTATCATTCTTTACTCCTAATATCAACAAACCCACTTTTTTTCTGGCTTAATTGTGAGACGAAAATGTTCTCTGAGGAGCATCCCAAGGCAACGGCACCCTGTAGTTCATGAGCTATGACTCCAGGCCAAAAAAAAACAGCATGATATTCTCGGTACAGATTGCGTTTTATTGAACCAGGGCTTGTCAGCATTTTTGGTGAGCTGGTAAAATATAATTGTGTCATCCTTTATAAAGCAGTGTTGGGGTGACAGCACCCACAGAAGCTTCATTACTCTGCTTTTTATTGGGGTGTGAAGAAGGGACATTCTCTTGGTGATGAATAACGTCTCTCTCGCATGAAGTCAAGGTAAAACACACTCACAGTGGTGGTGTGCTCCACTGGATGTACATGGATCATTTAAAATGAAATCAATTCAGCTGAAGATTTAGAGCTGCTTGCCATAATGGTTTTTATCTGAGGCCCATCAATACCTGTATTGATTTGCAAGTAGAATCGAACCTTGTGAGAATTGAGAGGGGGAAAAAAATGCTACACACACAAATATCTGAGGAATGCTGCCGGTAGTACGGTCTGGAGTGACATCTGTTAATCCATCCTGATTGTATTCAGGGAAACCCAACCTAAGTGTCATGAATGTTTATACCAGAGCCCTGGAACTTTAAATACTAAATCCCATCATGTTTTTATAACAACACCAGACACATGCATATGTTATAAACCTGCTTTTATGTGCGGCAAACATCTGCCTGATGCAGGGATTTAATTGTTGATTCAAGCTGTAGCTCAGAAAAAAATAAAAGAGCACAAAGAAATACAACCGATTGCTTTTTTTTTCCATAGACAATCTGCGTAAGAAATAGTGGTCCCCACATTAGCATTGATTCTCAGTAGTAGTCGGTGTTACAGGGTAACTCCTCAAACTGCCTTTTTCTCTGTGTGAAGTGACCCAGCTTAATAGTGACTCACGGCTCCTAAATGAGATAGCATACACCCCAATTCACCTGCACTGTGATTTATCAAGTTAAACAACCGTCTTTTATGTGTTTGGGTTCTCACCAGGGCTGTAAACACTCTTTTTTATGGATGGAAAACAGATCCGTTTGACAATTTAGCAGAACATTTCATTACAAAGGGTTTAGTGGGGAACACCGGCAAGTCGAAATAAAATGGAAGGGCCCGGGGATCCTGATCGCAAGTTATTAAGACAGAGGGGTCGCTCCAGGGACCTGCACTTTAAATAGCACTCCAAAGTTTCCAACTTCATTTTCTATGCACAATCAAGCTTGCACCCATGAGAGGGAGGATATTTAAGATCCAATGAATGGATGTGGGCCAGAAAACGACGTTTAATAAAAGCAAAATACGAGATACTGGTTGATTAATGCGCTGAAGAACAATAAAGCCCTAGTAGATCTGCAGGGAAATGTAAGGTCTTATTTTCCTTTTCTCATAACAGGGATTAAGTACAAATATCCCTGCCACCGGTATTAACTTCTGGCAGGATTGCTCTGTGTCATGATCAGTTTTTAAGTCCTGTATCTGTTCACTAACATAGCTGCAGGAGAGGCAGACATCATCCAGAGCAATAACAGTAATAAAACACAGCAGATATCATCTATAGGGTTCAACTGATAAGGTTTTTAAAGGCCTGCCGATACACCGAAGTTACTGATTCTATGGCAATATTCAACATTTTAAATTTGGACATTTTCATGCCAGAGTATCATATGAGAGGTAACAGTGAGATCCATCGGTTAATAAAAGGACTGTTCCATTGCTGATAACCAATATATTGATCTAATCTCAGTCATCTGAGCAGAAACTACTTGAGCAAAACAACTGACATTGCTGACAATTGACATTCTTTTTTTTCTTCCACATCACACAACGGTAAATGACAAGCACAGCCCCAAACATTGCACCATGTGAGGAGAATTGGGGTTTTTAGTGAGGGTAAACGTCACTAAGTTTAATTAAGGAGGATCTCGCCCTCAGGAACTCTCTGGGTTGACAAAGTGAACAAGTGACAGTGAGAGTCACTGTCACTTTTATCAAATGAGCAAATATGGGCTTAAAAGAGCATGGCTTAGAGTCAATATCAAGTTGTTTCTCAAAATTGTTATCACCGTTTGTCAGGCGCACAGAATATTCTTCTGAAGTAGCCTATTTTTCTTGAACTTTTCCTCTCGACAGGAGAAGTTTCACAGTTGCAACGCGAAAACAAAAGGCCTAAATTGGAACATATCATTTATAAATTCACTAAATGTGTTGTGTTATCTGTAATTGATCACAATATGAACAGAAGGGGTCAATTAGTGGCATTTTTGGCCAGGTTTATCTCTCACACTAATATGGTGCCATCGCTTATCTGGGGCAGTTCTCCATGTTCACACCCGCAGGAATGGTCCTGAAAATCAGACTAAAAGGCCTTGAATCACTAGATTAATGAGACAGAGGTAAACCCGTTCCTCCCTTTCTGATTTGTGGTGAATCGCATTGGATTGATTCAAACATGCTAAGCTCTAAAATTCTTCTCAGCAGCACAATTCAACCTCATTGAGAGAAAGAAAAACATGAATTCTGCAACTGGAATTTCCACCACCTCATAGTGATTTAAGCGATGTACGGCAGAATTTGAAAAGGAAAAAAAAAATGCTTGGAATCGTCAATCAAATAGCCATATTTTCTGCCGAACTCCTGTGGAGGACAGCTGCTATATATAACAGCAGCTGCTAAACAGGACTAATTCTCCAGAATGAAATACGCCGTAGAGGCCAGCCATTTACAGGACTGGTATCAGAGCTATATTTCAAGGGCTGACCGCCGCCTCTGCCCATTAAAGTGTGTGGGTGTGTGTGTGTGTGTGTGTGTGTGATGTATTTGAGGGCCAGTGTATGTCCCGCTCTGCTCTCACAGAGGTCCGCACACTGACATTATGGCTGATAGAAGGCTCTCCATACAGAGGAGCCGTATTAAAGAAGATAGACATCTGAAGTGTCAAGCTGACCAAACATCGAAGATACAGCTTAGAAAAATACCAAAATGTCATCATTGTTTTGTTTTTTTTTTAAAAAAAGGGAGTGATATTATAACTGTGTAGAAGATAGCCAGGATTAGGTTTAATCTAAGTTCTTACAATTTGATTGTATTGTCATTTTCTCTCCGTAAGATTTGGAAATACAAGATTATTAAAAAGCGATTTAACAAATGTAGAAGGTTGCTGGCACACATATGGAAAACAAAAATACATCATTTCAACTTTCATATTATTATTTTCTATAAGGGACATCAGCACTCAGTATATCCTGCTGTATCAACATCTGTTCAATGTCAATACCAGGATTCTTTACTTTGATATCGTTAATGATGTTGTCAGATGCCGTAGGCGTTAAGGTGTTAGTTGGTGTTAAGACGAGGATTAAGTGTGTGTTACATGTTACAAAGAATAATGTTTTGTGCACATTTTAACAATGTCTTGCTGTAGTCTTGTCTTGAAGTGGTGTAGTTGATTTTTTTTTCAATGGCAAATGGCACAAAACATTATTTTATTTACCTTATTTCGGGGACTGAAGTCAATTTTGGCTCAACTGATGCCAAGTATCTTCTCTGCACTAAGCCTCAGCATTGAAAGGCATCAAACAGAAATCCTCTGAAGATGTTTGCAGTCCGCTGCTCTCAGGAATACATTTTATATCAAGCTTCCTATTTAGGCATACAAACACAGAGCACATTGCACATACAACGCATTTCACTACATCAAAAAGTAAAAAAATAAAACAGAGGTGTACGCAGGTCAAGACGAAATAAAAATAATGTTCACACTTGGAACACATGGCCTGCTTCCTCATTACGCTAAGTGTGAAGGTACACTGATGAGCCAGAGGCTGGAGGTTCAGCTCTGATAGCTGGCCATATGGGCTGAAGAAAGTTGCTTTCTTTTCTGAAGAAGGCTTTCACCTGGATGCTTCTCTCAACCATGCCAACATTTTGGCACAGCTGTCTGACTTGTTCATAGTGGCAAAGAAGTATTTATGGATCCAGTATTTCATGCTCTGACCACTGATTGATTTCACAGCATCTCCTGCACGATACAAAGCCGATGGGGTTCATAGGTAGACGTAAATGTACATCAGACACTCTAGAGAGACATGTATTGCCATTATGCTGTCAGTTAATAAGCAGGCAGCAGTAAATAAAAACAATAGGCAGCTAACAGTCTAAAAATATCCAGCTGTTCAGCACTTCTAAGTATAATCAATCACCTCTAAAACAAGGTGATCTGTGAACATTTCCTCGCATTTATCTGGCAGAAAACTTATTCTACGATAAGACACCAACTGGCATATGAAGTAAATAGTTCTTGAAGAGCATTAGCGGCAAACAGTGTCTTGAGGTTGATTATCTCAGTGACTAATGCTCTGTCACTCTGTGGTATGAGAGGGCCCAGCGAGGACCCCCGGTAATGGAGCCTGAGCAGGTGCTGAAAGCCCATTGACATCAGGGGGGAGTGCACTGACAAGAATTTCTGATGAATTTCAATTACTGATCTATTAAAGCTAATGAGGTAAATGAGCAGCCAGAATACATTTGCAAGATAGCTTGAGACAAGACCTCGGCGGTTTGTCGTGATATTGTGCGCGTGCAGGCACAGCAGACACTGTATTTGTGCTACTGTTAAAAAATGTCTGCGTATTAGCCTGCTGAGTGGGAACTGGAAGCACAGGAGTCAAATAACGAGTGGCTCCAAATAAATGAATTCCCACACATTAGGCATACTGTTTTTGGTTATGTTTAATTGATGTTAGTGTTCTCACTCTTGGCTGTATTGTCATATCTAAATGTAAGGTCAGTGTGCCATCTACTGGAGTTACTGCAATAGAGCAGAGATACAGGATCAGCTGCATACTCAGACATGTACTACCATCTGCTGGCTTTACGGTGAACAGCATCATGGGGAAGCTCTAGCTTTAAAATTTTTTTTTTATGACATATCTAGCTCTCTAGATGATAATGATATTGGACATCTATAAACATGATATTTGTCCAATAAAAGCAGCAGTCTCAGACTTGTCTATATATGAAAGGTGCTCTAAATTTCTAAGGAAATAATATCTAGTCTGGTTACGCCTTCAAGAATATCATCATTTGTTAGCCTCAAAGATCCCTATTAACAGTGTGTATCTAAAATACACATATATGTACACATGATCGATGAAGTATGACAGCACTAATCATCTCCTACTCTTGCCTTAAATCTGTTTTTCAGAAAGGTATTCAATTATATTCTCTATTGCAGAGCCGGTGGCTATTTTTGTTGTAAACAAACAGACTAAAACAAAAGACATGACAGGGTTTCTCCATAGTGGGGGTTGGGGGATACTTGTGTCGAGCCAAGACTAACTGCAACCATTCAAGCCTTGCTGGCACAGAACAAATGGGTTTCCATAAGAGAGCCCGATAAAAGGCGTAGTGTTGGCGAAATATTGGCTCTGCATTAGCAGTAACTTATGTAATAATATGATGTAACACCACTAAACACCCTCAGTAAACAGTAATAGGGCTGAGGAAAAACCCTAATACTGTTAGTATAATCATAAAACAATTCAGTCAGATGAGCAAGTCATTTAGTACTGAACACTACTACTAGCCATGAGGCAATGTGGCCTCACACCGATGTTTACCTCCAACTCCTCTGTCGCGTTTTTTTAAATTGACTGGAAGAGAGATAAGAAATGGTCTGACACATAATCCCCTATAAAAACACATGTCGTTTTCATACGTTTTTGTACAGGCAAACAAAACATAACGTTTAAATAAGTGAGCTTTAGAGGTGCTGATTGATTTGGTTACCTTTGGAAAGACCCAAGCTAGCTGTTCCCCCTGTTTCCAGTCTTTATGCTAAGCTAAGCTAGCCAACAGCAGGCTGAATATTCATATTCACTGTACATAAGAGAGTGGTATCAATCAAGCAGAAAAAAAACAGCATATTAACACAATGCTTAGGGATTCATTATTTTTCAACAATCTGTTCACAATTAGTATGGTATTGATTGTTTTTTGTTTTTTTTTTACTTCTATCAGATAATTTAACAATGTGCCATATCAATTTATCCAGTAAACAGCTCCAGATTGTGGAAAATATTAAGGACATACACATAAATATTTGTATATTCCTCTGGGGTACAGGATAATATAAAAGTACAAAACTTCAATTCCCAGCTGACTGTAGAGTAAACTGTTGAATGTCTACAGGGGGTATCAGGAGCATTTTCAAAGTTGCAGTATGGCAGATGTACGCAACATTTCCAGTGCCATGTGTGCAGTGTATACATATAAAAATTAAAAATAAAAGGAACGCTTTATACTTTTAATTGGTGTTTCTGTACTTTGTATTTTGTTTTATTCACTCAGTTTGAAAAAATTCTTTAGTACATACTTACTTAAAAATATTAACAATATACCATATTTTCAGGTTTAGTCAAATGTGTGTTATTAAAATATATATATATATAGAAATATATTTAGTATTTAAGTAATGTGGAAGGGATTTTAATCACCCAATAGCAACTGAATCGCATTTTTTTTTATTGATCCTTTTGGCAAACATGCAGAGTAAATGAGGTGAATATAAGCTAAAGAGACTGAAAACTACTGCATATGGTAAACTTAATCTTAGCAACAGGAAAATATACTTTACTTTTGATCAAATGGAAGGGTCAATTGAATGCAAGAAGGTTAAATAAAGTACATTTCCCCATAGAATATACTCAAGCATGAATAAGTATGCCTCTCAAATCACTGTTGAATAATACC
>CALSCE010010700.1:7237726-7276513 GCA_943593645.1 Bovichtus variegatus
CCTTTTGCTTTGACTTGCCTCTCATAGTCCTCACTGTGCATGATATGAAAACAGAGAAAGCACACTAACATTGACCTATACAGTATGTATACAGTAGACTAGTAATACTACTACTAATGTTTCCTAAAAAGGTTCAGAAGGCGAAGACACAAATACAAATCTCTAGATGATATGAAACCGATGCATCTCACTGTGCGGTGTTCTGAATTGTTAATACCTTTTTCAACAATTGTACATTCAAAACATCCACAACTAAGAGATCTTATTATTAAAGGATAAGTTACAATTTTTCAAGTCTGTATTAACACAAATATCAAGACCCTTTCCAAGTGCTTCCAATGTACATGTACGTAAGTGATGGGGGACACAGTCCACTGTCCCTTTTCTGTATTTAAACGATCATAAGAAGTAATATGAAGCTTCAGAGTTACAGTCTTTTTAGTACAAACATTCGTCCTTGTGTTTGCCAGGATAGCGTTACCTTGCTGAAGTGCAGTGGAGTAACACAAATGGGTATTAAAAAGCCAAAGTGTTGAAGATATTCAAAGGATTTGTCCAACTAAGACAGTTGAAGCCTCATATTAGCTACAGATGCACTTTTGCATGAAAAGTGCATCTGTAGCAAAGGGAGTGTGGATTTTGTAGAAGGAAGGTATTGCTTCACAGCCAGTATAAACGGAAGGACTGATTACAGGGACACAAATGTGTCAATGTCCATATGGGTACTTGACTATTGCTTCAAGACAGACCTGAGTAAATTGTGAACCCTTAAGATACTTATTTCCACTGTAATAACAATTTTTCAACCTGGGGAAAGAAAAAAAAAAAAAAAAAGATTTCCATAAAAACGTTACTGGTAAGTTTATAAAAAATCATTTTAATTTGTATGTTTTGTCATTCAAACCGCCCAGAATGATTGTACTTCAAAGCTCAGCTAATATAATTTCTATAATATATTTTAGAATTGATGCACACGTATTTCATTTGGTTGTATTCATGATAAATCCATGTCATGAGCCTTTTCATGTTCAGGAGAGTACGCGTGGGGAAAGACCTCCTGTATTTTTTATTAACTTAGCCTCTGCTGGTCATTCCTAACTGATTAACAGACATCTGGAGCTTAATAAAATGACATGGGAGTTGAGACCATTTCAGGAAGACAGGAAACCTATCTGCAAGCCCAAATAAGTAACTGCATGTTAGAAACAAGCCCACAAAACCACAACTCGCGACCATTAAGTGACTTAACCGAAAAACAAGCCCAAAGTTGCTTATAATAACTGGACTTGGCAACTATGCTTTAGATTTAGAGTTAATATCCCAGAGGGATATCTGTTTTCACAGCTGGTACACAGATATACACGCAGCAACACATAGCAACTAAATATAGCTAGAGATGGTAACAAATATACATATGGCAATATACAGATACAGACAGTATGTAGCTACACTAACACTTCATGTATGCATCCATATTATCCCAGCTCCCAACAGTGTCAGCAAGGCAGATGATTGTGGTAAACCTCAATCATTGGAAGGGTTCAACAGTTTCCTTGAATATGTGGAGAGTAAAGACAGAGGCAATTGTTCTCCCACTTTTAAGCTGCAGTTACTTCCCCCTCCCACAGGCTGTGTGGCTGTCCTCCTATGAACTTTTGTTGCGTAACTGCTGAAAGATGAATACGTAGGCTACAAGTTGTACATACGGGGACCCTGAAGGTCTAACACAACGACATTTCGAACACTTGGAAAACATATTGTTAACTGTGAGAAAAAGAACAACATTATTTTGTTTCTAGTATAGGGTATAACTGCTTTTTTACAAACACTTGGGAGTAGTCTTCTACTGTTGACTGATGAGCGGCTCCACTGGAGCATGTGAGTGCTTGCTCCCTTTCTCTTTCAGTTTCCCAGAGCACACTTTTCATGAGTTGACCTGGGGAGTTGAACCACACTTTTTTTATCTCTTTACCTCGTTAGATTGAGGTACAGTAGTCACCCAGGTTCCCTTAGAAAGGGGAAAATGACAGATGCTTTTTGTGTATGTGGTGAGGTCAAAAGCAAGGAAAAGGAAAACAGCCAAACCAGCCTTAGCTGCAGTCAGTTATCCCTTTTTACTGCAGATCCCTCGGTCTGTGTGCTCGTGTTTGACCTCCGTTTATTCAGTAAAGTTAGCAGAGTCCAGTGATTTCACTTTGAAGACTGAAAAACATGTTTGCAGTTTTACATTGTGCCTACATTTTTGTTCATGGAGCTTTTCAAAGTCTTTGTTCATTTTCTGTTTATTTTTATAGCTTGTACAGCAGCATTGCATGTTTTTGTGTTTGGTTCCAAGGTTTCTTTTGTGTGTGTTTGTTTTTGGTAGAGGAGGTTATCAGTGATCTACTTGTTTATTATTTTTGTCCTTGATCTGCCAATTTGTGTGTTTTACAGAAAGTTACAAACTCTGCCCTCTAGATGGTGCCAATACGTCACATATCAGTGACAATTATCTTTGACTAAAGACAGATAGTGAGGCCAGCAGCTACCATTGTTCCTATGTGTATCTAAACAATATATTGCATGTATTAGTATGTACCATTGGTACAGGTTGTAAAGCTGAAGAGACAAGGTTTCTGAGGGTATAGTTATATTTAAGTTGTGTAGAGTTTCATCCGTCTTATGTTGAAATCCTTCTTACTGAAATGAAGCTGAAACAATCTATCTGGATAACAGTAATTTGTTAACAGTGATAAATATGGAAACGGGAATAGATTAAATATTTATATTTTTCTTTGTCACGTGTTAATTCTAAAACGGCTCCTATACAAAATAGAAAGGCCAGCATAAACGGGTCCTGGATTTTAATTAGTCTAGTCATGTCCTATGTAATGCAACAATCATT
Organism: Bovichtus variegatus; assembly: GCA_943593645.1. NCBI lineage: Eukaryota > Metazoa > Chordata > Actinopteri > Perciformes > Bovichtidae > Bovichtus > Bovichtus variegatus. The sequence goes on from CALSCE010010700.1 coordinate 7,240,611, forward strand.
TCAATATATAACATTCAAAAGCAAAGACACAAAATCCAGACCCTCCCACAGGAATGTCCATCTTATCAAATTTAACAGCTCAATCTCCACGGAAAATTAATTGTCGAATTTTTCATTTATTTTTATACTTCTAAAGTAATATGATCCGATGGGAGCAATAGTGTAATGGGGTTGGTAGCACAGCCTGCCAGCTGTAGCTCATTAAAAATACTATCATGATGGAATCTGAGGCTGATGTCTGAAGCTCATTAAATTCAGATATATACATTGCGTGGGAGAATTTTGGTAGCTCATGGCAATAAAACAAACAAAAATGTGTTTGGAAGAAAAAAAATCACAATCAGACGTTTATTATTTTGCACAAGTGCAGAATCAGAATAACGAAATAATACTGGTATCAATACAATGGCATAGAAAACCAAAACATATCATGTAAATCAAGGCTGTTCCCACACAAGTTTAAAGCTTGTTAATTACAAACAGTAAATTATACACTGTACAATTTGAAACTATGGCCCTTAAAAAAAAAAAATGATTCAAGTATGTTATTTATCTACTGCACATTTCACATTCCCTGCATAGCCTAACTCTTGTTCTTAAGTGAGCTGATCTATGAGTATCACTCCAAGGTTGTTGTTAAAGATAACTTTGCCGTTGGACTCCACACTACAGTCAGGGTGCCGCAGTAACTTCAAGACACCAGCTTTCAGCTCAGGCGAGGCTGTATTACTGAAGTCTAGCACCTCAGTGAGAAAATCAAGCAGCAGCTCTCCCTTCTCATCCCCCTCAGTGAAACATTCAGTGATATCCATTTGAGATGGCAGCTCGTAGCTCTGGTAGCTCTGCCCCTTGGAGTCTAGGAAGCTTTTGATGTCTCCAGTGGTCACACACTGACTTATTTCTGTGTTACAGAGCTGTTTCCTGTAGGTCCGCCACAGCGTTCCCCAACCACTCTCACCTGGAATAGATAACATGGAAACAAGACTAAGAGTCTACAGCCAAGCCTAGCCACTCTGTGAGCTCTAACTTTGGAATGGCAGTGCTTTGAGATTAATACTAACCTCAGCATGCTAACATACTCACAATGTGATGTATTGAATTGTAAGCCCTGTATCATGGTGTGTGTCGTATCGCCTGATTTTTGCCAATAAACGGCCCTAATATTATTCTGGTTTATAAGTTTAAAAAGGCTTTGCCCTGTTGGAGGCGCCAGAGGAAAAGCCAGGAAATCACTAAAGCCAACAGGATTCATCCTCTGAGAACCATGAATGCATCTAACTACTATAAAGCCAGGAGTCTGTCTGTTTGCCTGTCTGTCTGTCTGTCTGCCTGCCTGTCTGTCTGTAAGTTCTTCGCATACCTCCAGAACCGTTCATTTGATCTACCTCACACTTGGTGGGTTTATTGTTGGGGACTCAAGGGAGTGATGTGTAGAATTTAATGAAATGTGGACACCCAGCACGTTAAATATTAATAAACGCTGAATAAACAAGCAAACAGCACTCTGTGCAGCAGCAGGGGCCCGGGCCTCATGGCTCTGCAAACTGAGTCGAGCATGTCGTGCACAGCAGGCCTTTACAGGTCGCGGCTCATTGACTGCAGTTCACTTTTGCTGCTTGATAGACTAAAATACATAGATGCTGGATATACTAACTGAACCTTTCTTCACTTCCTTGGAGTCAACGAGCACGAGCGGATAGCCTACAGGAACAGCGCCACTCTGCCACTGTAAGTCAAATTGCGTATGTTTTTGCCATATTAACTTATAACATTACCTCCAGCAAAACACCTCCACTCATTAAATCCATGCTCTACTTCCTAACAATAGTGGTTATATTAAAGCAGTTTGAAATGGAAATTAATACATCCGCTAAGTGTATTTTACCACCGTTTCTGACCGCGATCGTAGCCGGACTAGGGTGAGTTTTTTTCCGGTGAACCAGACTGTATCGCACCGGTGTTTGAGTGTGAAGTTGTTCGTATAACTGGTTCTCGAGAAACCTGCAAGCAGCGGACCGTTCCCAACAGGCATGTTTTGCACGTAAATTATATTTTATATTATATTTCAGCCTGGAACAAAGTTGCGGACAACTGACGGACAGAACGACATTATAATAATAGAATAATTGTGTGACTAATGTTTTGTTGGTGGTTGCATTTATTTTCACAGCATAAATGTTGTGAAGTGAAATCTGTACAGTATACACCAGAATGCCACTAGGGGTTATTACTCTATTACTCTGATAACCACAGTAATAGTATTTTTTTTAAATAGATACTTTGCTAAACAGATTTGTATCCCTTTGTATACTGTACTATATGTATAAGCAATAGGTATACTGACTATATACAGCATAACTAACCCCAGCACTCAGAGAGAAGAGAAAGATAAAAATATCTTGATCATTTGAGATTAAATCCATCCACTTACCAGAAACTAGAATGATAAGAAGCTTCCCATTCTTGTCGAGAAGACTCTGAAAGAAGTTGATGGTAGCTCCAGGATCCTTCACATAGTACAGCATCTGTCGATTTCACCACAGATAATGAGATGGTAACTGGATTCACAGAGCACCTAATTAGAACGCTATGCTAGACAGATGTTCTAATGGGATTAATTGCTGTGGAGCGCTGCCAAGTGAAAATGACCTAGATGTGTCAAAAATATAGTATGTGGGCCAGAAGAACTATATGTCGGCAACACCAACCTGTATCATGTGAATGAAGTCAGCCTTCTTAGTCATCTTTTTCACTCTCCAGTGCTCCTCAAACTCAGAGGAAGTCATCTCGTTCCAGTTAAATTTGATGTAATCTAAACCTGGTTTCTGTGACACCAAAACTGCATCAACAGACACAAAACAGAAATGTACAATGTAATTGATCACCAGGATTGTCCCCTGAGTCTTGTTCAATAGCATTCTGGTCAAAATGGAAGCTGCATGGTGTTACGCAACATTTACACAAGAAAGAAGAGCAAGGATAAGACATGTAATCATGTCATTTAATGACGTTTCATAATAATGGCATATTTCTGAAGCATGTGTTAAAAGATTTCATAAAAGGCTTAAAATACTATAGAATTGACGCACCTTGATGAGGTGTAAGTAGTAAGTCAGTGTATAGGTCGTATTACATATTATATATATCGGTAAACATATGGCTACATAAAATCATCTATATACATTTTATTTTGTAAACATTTTTGTTTCAACTATCTTTTGCAAACTCACACAACTGTGACTTTTCTTCAAACTGATAAAAAAAAAAAAGGCAAGTCTGGCAAAGATGTGTGTCAACAGAAACGTAGCTACAGTAAGTGAGCCACCTATAGAAACTCATCGTTGCTGCGAGAACATACAGCGATGAACACCGGGATCACCAGTTTACCTACAACTTTCATGATGATAGTATTTTGAATATATGTGTATGCGTTTGTGTGACTAATAAGTCGTAGCAGTACTAGAAGTATGTGAAGCTACTGGTCAGAGAGCAGCAGACTTGGAGCTGATAGGGATTCAGTGTTTTAATCAAAGACACTTCAGAAAGCTGGATACTTGCTGACATGACAGCTTGAATCTGGGGCTGGTGGTTAAAGGACCATCCCCCTACTACTGTAATACATGAATAACTGTTATTATTAATGTATAAGTGTGAAAGCCAAGGGCAGCTGTATAATGTATTCTCCGCATTGAAAAAATAGAATAAAGCGTGAGAATACCCTTAATTTGCAGTTAAATTAAACATTGAGACATTTTGAGGGCATGTGAATATACAGTATACATGTGCGTTATGTGATACATGTGTGTGCCTATAGAGACTGTACTGTACCTCTGTACTGATGAAGCTGCGTGCCGCTAGGCTCCACCACCTCATTATCCACGGTCACCCCAGGGTGCTTCAGACGGAGCTTGGAGAGCATCTCGAGGTCAATTTCACCTGCAGGCACCAATACAGTTTTTATTTTTGAAATATCAGTATCATAAAAATATCATTTTTTTTCTTGCAAATACAACTTTAACCTTCCCTCCCCACAGTACCCAAACTGTTCAATAATACAAATGAAAAGGACAGTAGTCTAAATCATCCTGCATGTCATCACACATTAGCAGGAAATAGCTAATAGCGCTTGTCAGTTTTGCAAGAAATGATACATTTTATGTTGCAATAATCTCTCAAAACGCAAGGCTCACGAGGATATTCCTTCCAATATAATTTGGCCACAGGCATGTGATTTTGTTCTAGTTCTTATTGAAGCTGACAAGTTGCCATGTACAAGAGTAAATCCAAGCAAAGAAGCTGATCTGGACAGGCGCTGAATCTTTCTGATTAGATTGAATAATACCTTGCGGGGGAGTTTGTAGCCATTCTAATGGATTTTACAGTCCATTAGAGAATCTGTACAATCACTCCATTATGAAACTGACATGACAGCTCAGGTAAATTAAAAGAATTGGCTTTGACATAAGTGAAGGGTAATAGCACTCATGGGCACGTTGTGGGTTTGCTCAGGAACAAATTAGCTTTGCTGTGTTATGAGTGCTGGGAACAACGTGCATTAAAACCTCAGACTAGTGAGGTCACTTTGTCTGCGACTACGGTTAAAGATTAATCTGACAACTGGACAGATGCATACAAACTCTTGGCAGTGATAATAAGGGTAAAGGTGTTTTAGCGCTGCAGCCATAAATGACAGCAGTGCAAAAGGAACAGTTACGGCAGGCTGATTCAACAACGCCTCCTCACCTTCGCTGTCTGCCGCAGAGGTCGCTCAGCTATTTACCGTGTCACATAGAACATAAGATAAGTTCGGCACTTAAAGTGTCTTATCGTGTGCTTTCTTACCAGCTCCACTTCCAACTCCAATGACATTTAGATGGGACTTTCCATCTCCAATGCTGAGGGGAGAGCAGAAAAGCACTTTGAGTCTTCTTCAGAACAGTCAAGTCTAGAAATACACATCTTCCTACCTGCCGAAAGTAGGTGGTAACTGTCAATTCTGCCTCACACACGAGATGTTCTGATATAGCGTCCTAAGCATCTCTGGGGCAGAGGCTTTGATTGTTGCTGTGGCATGTTCTGTCACTCACTGTCAGATTTATAATAATGCTATTAGACTTTTTAATTACTTGCAAGTCATATCTCCCCAGATACCTCCCTGCTGTCTTCTTAAGACAGTCACAAGGTTGAGTTATTTGCAGATAATAACATTAAGTGGAGTATGCGGCTGATCCTCTGTCGGGTTTAAATACATTCCAGGAGTTCATTTCTTTCTTTCCAATCAGCCTTCATTTTCTAAATACTGTCTGGAAATCTGCTGGATATGTTTCCCCCCTCAACTGCTCAAAGGTTGAGACCACCTCTCTTGGTTTATGGTAATCTAGTTAATTAGCAACGATAATATCACAACAAAAGTTATATGCTCGCTTGAGTTTGACCCTTACAGGATGTTTCAGGCCAATACCAATGTTTGACAGTTCTGGTAATGTAGTAACACACACACACACACACACACACACACACACACAATAACACAACATTTTTGAGGATCCCTTTAATTTTGTTTAAAACATAGATGGACATTTAAAAAGATGTTCTTCTTGTGGACAGATTATGTAAATGATCTCAAACATATTTTTGGTATTTGTGTATAAATAAACCAATATTTGTCATAACTAAACTAATATCAGCTGTTATAACTAGCTGTAATGCCTTCTTCATTCATTTCCCTTTCGCCACTTACATTGTGTTTTATTTCTGTACTGGTTGTCCTGGTTAACCAGTTTACTAAACTCAGAAATGTTGAGGAACTCCACTTTACCTCTACTGTAGAGTATATCACTTTAAAACTATTAACTATTCTATTCTAATATATCCTATTCAAATGTACTCTGGTGTTTTCTATTACAGTATACTGTCAATGTTGAAGTCATGTGACTTCACTCATAAACAATAGTGTGTGTGTGTGGCAGATTACCTGGCCAGTATATCTGGCAGTGTATTGTGGATGAAGTCCCTCATACACTGATGCTCAGAGGAGCGCTCCAGAAAAAGCTGGAAGGATTTCTGGTACCTGCTATCATCATTAACCAGACTCTTCAGTGAAGAATCCATGGCAAAGTATCTGGCACAAAAAAAAAAATCATATTTCCATCATCAGCTAAGAGGGTCAAACGTTAACAGTGAAGAAGTATGGATATCATTTACTTAAGTAAATGTAATGATATTACACTACAAGAATACTCCATTACAAGTAAAGGTCCTGCATTCAATATTTCACTTAAGTACAAAAGCATATCAGCTAAATGTACTCAAAGTATTCCTTTGTCAAAATGTCATTATATTACTGGAGCATTATTATTGAATTACTATACTTTAATGTTATAGCTGGTCGAGGTGGAGATCATTTTAAACACTTTGTATAGGCCTAATAGTTCAATCACAGCATCATATTTTAATATACGTGTTTTGTTTGTAAAACCTGAACAGTAACTCCAGCTGTCAAATAAATGTAGAGGAGTAACAAGTACAATATTTACCTCTGAAATGTAGTGGAGGAGTGGAATTATAAAGTAGTCATAACATGGAAATACTCAAGTAAAGTACAAGAATCTCACAATTGTACTTAAGTACATTTATTGAGTAAAATGTGCTGTCATATTTGTCATTTTAACAGTCACTACAGAATAACTACTTACACTCAATTTATAATAACCGGTTGTAATTTTAGAGTGTTTTGTTGTTCCTATTGTAGCTACATTGTAGTCTACTACACTTACTTCATTTACAATAATCTGTATTATTTTAATGAATATTTACTTTCTCAAAAAGAGAATTCAGCCATTGCAGATGGATTTCCCTCCCTGTTCAGTCATGACACTGACCACATTATTGTTTGCTTTGATCCATAAGTAGTCTATGGTTTGAACCCGTTGCTGGAAATTGAAGGGCGGACTCCCAATATGAAACGAACTTCACCCTGGCGGATCGCTAACATTCTCGGCTCGGATCGCTGAACCTGAGCATGTCTCCATCCGTTGCACGACATACACTCACTATCACGACACAGCTGCCTGTGTGTTTGGAGACATGTTTCCAAGAGCAAGGAGAAACCAAAAAAAAACAGCCCCACACGGAGAGATAGTCAGCCTGTCGCGTCCCTCCTCGATATGTGTAACGTTACAGCTGATCGGAACAAGTGCAAGCAAGGTGTTGCTCGCTCAGTAAATGTCACACAGCCTGTTTTAAATCATATTCACTGTGCATGTGGTGTTTGAGCTGCACAGATTGAGACAAGACGCGCATTGTTGACTTACATGTCGTGCTGGAGAGAGTCCAGAGAGATCTGCAGGCTGGAATAAAACCCTCCCACAAGAATTACAGCTTCCCTTTAAGGGGGGCCGAAGGTTGCAAAGAAAAAGAAAAGTCAACCCATTGATAAAACATTATATAAACGAAACCCAAGTCCTTAAAGGTCTATGAGTAATTCTTAAATACACACAGTAGGCCTAATGTTCAGGCATGGGCCTATTTGTCAGGCTATATTCACAAAGGAATAGTTTCTTCTTTTGCATACGGCTAAAGTAGCCAGACAAAGATTAAATTGCATCAGAAAGCATTAATGAGGGAGATTAAGTCACTGTTCTAATGCCTGTGTGTAAATAACTAGACAATCAATTTGGGATTACAAGCAGTTTGCAGACATATGTTTACAATTTGGGTGGTTGGGAGAGCCTTTGGTTTATATTTGGATTATAGCTGTGCCTTATTATAATAGGGAATACCATAAAGGCTTTAACAGGGACAGCTGCACCAGATATAAATACCACATAGTATACAATAATAATGATAGCAATATATATTTGCATGCTTAGTGTTGCTATTGGTTTCCCTTCATTTCACTATGGTACTGTATGCAAATCAGCTTCTACAAATCCAGCAATCCATCATGTCAGTTTAACTTTAGTCAAAGATAAAGAAATGTGTTGCTTATCAACACAGTGCATCTGTGTACTTCTGCATCTCTTCTCAAAGAAAATGTAACTTTGAAAAGAATAAAAGCTGACAATATCCATTGTGATTTATTTCAAGTCTCAGCAAGCTGATTTTCTCACCGCATTGGAGGTCAATGCCTGGACATAGCTTTTTAAAGTTGAATAAACTTTAGCATGCTTTGATAAGGTCAGCGGAAATGTGAGGTATGCTATTCTAATATGCTCTAAAAGACCACTATAAGAAAGACATATAGGATATTTTATATAATTTCACAACAGAGGATTGTCAGTTTGAGATACAAAAAAGACTAAATGCTTTCATATTTTCAGTTTGTCCATGTCTCCCAGATTTCCCAGACCAGTTGTTATAATGTTAGACAGGAATTAGGCCAAAACCCAAATTAGATTGTAATTAGGCCACAGGCCCCATCTCATAAGATTTTAATCTCTGGAGTGAGATTTTAGTCAGATATGATTTAGTAGCCAGTGGTTCATAGTGTAGTTGTTTAGATAAAAGACTGTAACAATTTCCATTTTTAGACATGTGCCCCTGTGATGAATATTTCTCTAGGACATCGGAACAAGAATTGGTTCTTGTGTGGTTTACTTTATGCCTTTTGAAGTTTAACAGGAATCAATGCACTATAAGTTCCCTACCTTGAAAAAAAGTATTTTTATTGCAACGTCCTATGTTCTGGCCTTTTGTGAACATTAAACCTTCCGCTTAGAAAAAATACTGCTGACAGAACATGAACTAAAACTAAGAAACTTGACCATATTACTACATCACTTTGTTCTCCCTTCATTGGCTCAGAGTTCAAGCCAGGCTGAACTTCAAAGTCCTTTTAATTAATTACACAAGCTTGCACCATCTTATCTATGCGACCTCATTGTTCTCCATGTGGCACCTACGAGCTCTCAGCAAGGTGCTGGTCTTCGTATAATAAGGACAATTGTACCTAAAACCGAGAAGACAAAAAGTCTGTAGGTGGAAAAAAGTATTTTTCTACCAAGCTTCACATCTGTGGATTGAACTCCCTCTTGTATCTGTTGAAGCAGAAACCCAGTCTGACTAACTCTGTCTGATTCACTACCAGATACTCATTTGGATATCAAAGCAAACAACTGCCTGTCTCTCTCTCTCTCTCTAACACACACACGCACGCACGCACGCACGCACACACACGTTATATAATGCTGCACACAAAGGTCATATTTAATGAGATCCTACAGTCACGCTCACTTCTCTGTCAGATTGTACTTAGGCACAGCGGTGCTTTGAGCTAGCATGCTTACATACTCACTATGACAATTCTAATATGCTGATGTTTAGCAGGTATAATAATTGCCATGTTAACCATCTTATTTTAGTTTGTTAGCATGAATTTGGTAATTAGCACTAACGACAAAGTACAGCTGAGGCTGATGGGAAGTGTAAGTGTGTAAGTATTTGGTCATGAACCAAAGTGTTAATTGAACTTCCGACATGTTGATGGCACAATGGTTGCCAACATTTTTCCTTAAGGGACCCCTTTTCTATCACGGGTACTCATAATATATTTAATGCATAACAATAACAGTGCAGAACAACGGAAGTACTGTACAATTAACTCAAATAGTGAATGCAATAACTACGGGCGATTTGGATTTTTTTCCTGTGAATATAAATATACAGCATCAGAGATTAGTTTTCCTGATATTTTGTTGGGAACTTTGTTTGGGGGGGGGGGGATTTTAATATAATTCTCCGTATTTGTATATAAATGTTAACAATCATACATACTTAATAGGCATCTTCTTTATTTATTCTTTCCATTGTGTTTTCCAGTTGTCATCAAAAATTGATAATCAATAAAGGCTAAATACCTTAAATAGAGTCCAAATAATCATTTCGTATTTAGCACATACATTTTTGGGGGGGAAAAATACAGTAAAATATTACATTTGGGAAAACAAAACTGCAGAATTGCATCACACTGCTGGGGTGAAGACAAGCACATATTTCAAGTCAATAATAATTCAGTAATAAATGTGAATAAACATTAATTATTTTAAAGGGTTATGCATTGTTCCTGCTAAATATTCATTAAGCTGTATCTCTGCTACAAACTACAGCATACTGTGTTTTTACAATGATCCACAATGAAATAAATGAATCCTGATTAAAACTAGACACCGCTGCTATTGTCAAACTGCTCACGTCTTCACTGAAACCTGCAAATATGTCTCGAGAGCAACTAACATGACATGAATTGGACATGACAAGATCAGCCCACGTCTTTGCCACCGATCAGATGGCCGTGACACAAGCATTTGAATTCAACCCTCGCTTAAACAAAAGTGACAGTCTTAAATAAATGAATTCGATGAGACAAAAGATTTAAACACTGTTTCCCTCACAACCTGCAAGCATCCTGGGACTATCAGAGTGTGAATCTGACTGGAGGGCAAGATGAATCTTATCAGCTGCTTACATATTCTGGGCTCTGCCTGGGAGCCTGTATCAGTAATTACAATTTATCAGGATTTGAGAGTCAAGGAGCTGATGAAGATCACAGCAGGACTAGAGCAGCTCTCTCGAATATTTCACTCAGTTTGAACTCTGAAATGTGCAACAAAGAGGAAAGAATGCAGTATTTGATTTTCACATGGTTCCACAATTTATTTGCATTTTTGTCCAGCTCTCCATGTACACACAATAGTAACACAAATAGCATGGTACTGTAAACAATGAGTGAACATACTTTTAGATTTTCTTGGATATAACCCAATAGAATCAGGTCAGAAGTTGGCTGTTCTTCGTTTTACAATGGAAGTGTGCCCAGATAACTTTTTAATTAGTTGATCCTGTCATCTAGAAATAATAAATATCTCACAATTGGATTTCACTTTGACTTAACATTAACCACATGTCGCTCTGTTTGCCAAATATTAGAAAACACCGCCTAAAAGAAAACTACTCTAAAATGTTTGGCAACTTGTAAAACGGAAACTTTGCAAGGCCACTCGGAGCACTTTCTGCCAAAATGGATCAAGCATGCTTACATACAATCAGCTGTGCAAATACAATTGTTACAACATGTAACAACTTTATTTGCACAGCCATTAAGATTATAGAGTTACTGGTAAAATACATTCAGAAGAAGGTCAGATAACACAAGACCAAATCTTCAGTTTGTGGAGGCAGAAAGAGAAACAGCGGTCAGTGCCAAAACCACCACCAAGTATTAGGGACTTAATTCTCCACTGGGTCGTATGAATAATGTGCTCAGGGATCCATGGCTAAATGATATTAAATGTAAGCGTTCATGGTCCACTAAGAGGCTTTACTAGAAATCGTGGATACTTTGTACTTTAGGTGGACAGAAAAGTAATTACTTTTGTGCATGAGCTAGAGAAATATAAATAAGAGACAACCCACTTAGTAAATATGTGCTCACAAATATTTGGTATTTGCTGTCTTTCAGGTTTTGAGGCTGTGGTGCAAAAAAAATGAAAAGAAAAACAGGAAGAAAACACAACACAATGCTGTCTACTAGGAAACTAGTTTCTCGCCTTGCTCTGTGTCAGCTGACTTTGTATTTGGATGTAATAGTATGAAATAAATGGTGTGAAAAGAAAATGAAGTATGACATCCTTTTGAAAGAAGTAAAACATACTTGTTCTAAAATACACCGTGTGATCCAGTGGATAATTAGTCATCTCTATTCATGTATCTGTGTTGGTGATCAGTGCTTTTTTGTTTTGCATTTGATGAGAAAGGTGTGTATGAGGTATGATCCTTTTCATGCTGGTGTTTGACAATTTGCATTAAAGGTCAGTGTATTTTGTTTTTCTGTTAATTCTTGACTGCATTTGTCATCCCAATTTTGAGGTTGTTTCTTAGTTTAGTCCTCAGTGGTCAAGCGTCTTATGAGAATCAGGGAAGGAGAAATTACTGCATCATCGTTTTATTGAACTCAAGGCAAGCCTGCTTTTGGTTTCCACATATACACAACATATGGCATCATCAACAAAACACAATCTGACAGCAACAACTTGAATTACAATTAAAACACTAGAAAAGTCATTTGAAAGGAAAAAAACAAAAGTGAATCAGCACTAACGTAGTGCATAGAACTTCTTGTTTATTCTCAGGAATTCAAAAAAGGCTGTTTGTTTACCTAAAAGGTGTGTGGCATTCCTTTTACAAAGATCCGGCACTGATGAGACAAAGTTAAATGTCAAATATTCTGTTGTTCGTCTTTGAATGTCATGAGTGACTACTGACTCAAGATGTTTTGTCTCCCTCTCGACACAAAGACGAGACAAATAATCAGGTGGTCCCTCTGATTCTTGACACACGAAAAAACTAAAAAAATCAACGCCAGTGGATCCACTTTGTCTTTGCCTTTTAGGAGTCCTCATAACTTGTTGGTTACAAACAGTGCTTCCACTGTGTGTTCACATTGCAAGCAGTTAAAAAAAGAAACTAGAGGTCCATTTATTTCCCACGTCTAGAGACCTTTTGTCTCCTTTCCACCACGCTCGGCTTTGGCTCCTCTTCTCCGGGGAGGACAGTTGGTTAAAGCCGAAATTCTGGGCTACATCGCCCTTCAGCAGCAAATCAGGTGCAATCATCGCTATCTGTCCGCTGCATTTTTGCAATACAACTGGCACTACAGCAAATGGTCACCCCATCTCAAAGTGGCCAACATTCAGTGGTATGTGATGGACGTGCTTGCTAACAATCTGAACGCAGTCAGGAGTCCGTCCGAGGCTGAGCGCGTCCTTGTGAGGTGTGGCAGCCCGGTTACATATCCATGTCACCATCGTAGGCCAGGGTCAAGGGCTTCTGTGGTGGAGGACACGTCTTAGTGGTTTTGGATGGCTTACTGAAATAAATAGACAAGAAATAATAGAATAAATAGACACTTACTATCCATTGTTGCTATTGTTGCATTTAGCCCGGTACCACTGCATTCGCACTTTACTTACCTACTTAACCATCCACTTAATTGTAGTGTTCACGTGTGTTTTTATTGTATCCTTTTTTACCTTTCTGCTGTAACCATGTAAATTTCCCCGCTGTGGGACTAATAAAGGATTTCTGATTCTGATTCTGAAAGAATAGTTGACAGCATATCTGACTTAGCAGAACAGGGCACCCCAACTTTATTTCAGTCTTTACAAAGAATTCCATTATCTGATAGCAGCTGCACACAGTAGACAAACTACTTCGAGGAATATAACTCATATATGACAAGGTTCCTTTCAAGGAAAGCAGATGGTAAGGAATTTGCTGCTCAGTCTGTTTTCACCTACAGTGACGTGTGGCCTACAATGGCTCTATTGTTCTTGAAATTGTGCATAGTAAGGAATCTCTTAAGACAGCAATAAAGTACATACCAGACCAGGAATGATAATGCAATAATGAAGAGTATTAAGATGAATCCAACGGCGGTCACGGCGTAAACCCACAGCTTTACTCTTCCATCTGCGCAATCAGAAAGCAGTTTTAAAACAAAGTTTTTCATATTTTTACATCCATATCTTTTGTCTGGAGATCTTTAGAACATCTTCTCTCACAGTTCAGAATAAAGCAGTAAGTTTATTCTCTTTCCAACAGGAGGGACTGGAATGTCTTGACAATTTTATGGTCCACTGAATTCTTTTTTGACAGCATGTAAGCCAATTTAAGACATTGATATAGAATGGTTTCCCCCCCCAGCCCAAAGATCCTAGAGCTACAAAGGCAGGTTCAAAGGCAGGAAAGGATCTTAGGCACACTGGCCGAGCTGTTAAGATGATTTCCATTTCAGTACCTGGGCCAACAGGTCGTAAGGTCCACTCGCTGAAGAGGTCCTGTGCCTGAGACGGCCCGGGTTTTAATCTTCCAGAGTTGGTTTTCACATCAGCTTTCTTGTTGTTGTCCACCCCCGGGGTTCTGGTGCAGTAGTCCAAGAAGCCATGTGTGGTCATCACTTCAGTGTAACCCTTCTCACACCCACACACTCCGCTCTGCATTGGGAGGTAGAACATCATTTACAGCCAACACAAGACGACTTTCGATCGTTACTTTCCTAGCGCTGCAAACACTGCTGAAAAACCAGCCTGCAATGTGTAGGGACTACTATGATTAAAATAATTTCTACAATTAATGCAGATTGATTGATCCCAACCCTGACATTAAAGGGTGCTCATCGGGGGCTAGATTACACCAGCACCTCCCAGATATGAACACTGATAAAATGAGCCCCAGCCAGAATAAAGGCACACACACACTAGAATTAAATGCAATATGCCAGATCACAGCATTAGCTTTTCAATCATTATAAGCACCACTTATTCATCTGCATTAAGCATCTGAAATGCTACTAAATACAAACACATGTCAAATGCTTTCTAAATGCATCAGTTCTACACCGTTTTGTATTTCTAACTGCAGTTACGTAAAGGGTACTCTAAGGGGCAGTAAAACTTCAAGCTGAAGCTATTCTTTGTCATTTTCATAGCTATCGATGTGCAGATCCCCCCCCCCCATCTAGGTGTTGCACCCCCCATCTAGGTGTGATTATGCTTTAAAAGCCCGTTCTTGACAATTAGAAATGGCATCTGTCAAAATCCATTTAACTCATCACCTTGAATGTGGTATCAGCAGGAAACAGCAAAACACACGGAGACAGTCACACAGATATCACAGCTGCCTGATCAAAGAACAATGATCTTACCGGTGTGCAGTGCGAGAAGGGTTTCGTGCACGGAGGATGGCAGTGTCTGACCGTGGTGGGCCTTTTCTGCGGGAAACAACCCCCTGGAGGAAGACAACAGGTTCTTATTTCTCTTCCTTTACCCATTGATCACTAAATTAATGTACTGTCACACCTGATTAATGGGCTCAGTTGCCTATCAGGGTCCCTGATCAATTTGTGAACATTTTAATTCCAACATGGAAAATTGCATGTCAAAATATCAAAGAGTAATGCCTTGGGCTCTTGCCTTCTCTGCAGAGGGAGGTTATCCCTTCTTGGCTGATATTTGCCAGAAACACTTCCTTACAGCGATAAGATCACATTCACCCACTATTTAAAGCACATCAAGCCCGCCTAAAGCTTTCATTCCCACAGCGCTAGTACCTTTGTTCTATTTCTCTACTCCTTCTTTTCTTCCCACAAATACAAATGCATGATTATATTTATATGGATTGAAAGCCTCCAAACTCAGAGTCTGGATTATTGATTATTTATGTTAAGAGGGAGAGGAGAAATCAATGGTGGCTGCACTGAGTATTGGCAGATCAAATAAGGTGTTAAATTCAACCAGAACATTATACAAAAATGATTCTTTGTGTGTGTGTTGCTATATGTGTGTGTGAGAGAGACAGAAAGTACAGGAAGTTCACACTGCAACCTATTATGCATAATTTTGAAATGATGCTATCAGATTTTCTTGCAAGGGGTAAAGTTACTGATTATATTTCTTTTAGGGTATAACCCATATAAAGTATAAAGATATTGTAAAGGGAGATTAACACTTGTGAAATACATCCCATCCACTTTTGCATCCAACTGTCTCGCTTGTTTCCAAACATATCAATTATCTCCTGAACCAATAAGGAAATCCATTCTAAATGTATTTTTAAACCACCTGCTGCAACCATCTCTGCCAAAATTACCGGTGTGACATATTTCTCAGCTGAATGAAAGAAGATTCACTTACAGTCATGGCAACGCTGACAAATTCCCTTTTGAGAGATCAAACAATTTGATATTGTAGCACATATACATGTAATCCAGACACAATTGAAAAATTAGACCTTGTGCAGCTTTTTGCTGTTCACACGGATTCAGTTCAGTTTGGGGGAACAAAAACTGAACTGGGACACTTTCAGCTGTAGTCTGCATTATGCCAGATATACATAGATATACTATACTTGAATATTCTACACCTAGAATGTGTGTTTCTACGAGTGCTTCTGCATGACACCTCTAGGGTGGCCAGAAGACAAGGCAACAACTCACCTGTGACATTGACACCATCTGAACGCTGGCACCACACTACCCTCTCATTGTTGCTCCATCCTCCTGTCCTCCACTGGTAACTGTGGCATTTTCCCCCTGTAGCAATGGCAGAGTGGCAGAGTTGATGCTCATTAGCAGTTTGTGTTGTGTCTGCTCTCTCCCTGTTCAAATTCTACCTAAAGGACCGAACCTACAGGGTAACTTGAAGAGGGTCTCTGTCGGACCCTTGTCAACTCACCACTGAGGTTCCTCAGGGGTGTGTCCTGGGTCCCCTCCTCTTTTCTCTGTACACCATTTCACATGGCTCAGTAGTCATTCACAGTCATTCACTCACAGATGACACTCAACTGATTCTGTCTTTTCCCAGATCTAAAACCCAGGTTTAGGCACATATCTCTGTTTGTCTGGCTGACATCTCTCAGTGGATGTCCGCACACCACTTGAAACTCAACCTTAACAAGACCGATCTGCTTTTCCTTCCGGGGAAGGACTCTCCCATCCAAGACCTTACCATCAACATCAGCACCTCGGTTGTTTCCCCGCCTCGGACTACAAGGAATCTGGGTGTGACACTGTACGACTAACTGTCATTCACTGTCAGCATTGCTGCAACAGCCCGTTCCTGCCAACACACTCTTTACAACATCAGGAGGATACTACATCTCCTACTGACCCAGAAGGCGACGCAGGTTCTAGTCCAGGCTTTTGTCATCTTACAACTTGACTACTGCAACTCCCTCCTGGCTGGACTCCCTAAATGTGCCATTCCACCTCTATAGCTCATCCAGAATGCAGCAGCCCGACTGGTCTTTAACCTACACAAGTTTTCCCACACTACACCAGCCCTGTCATCAGGCTCCCATTGACATGAACCACCACTTCTCCTGCAGCCTCACTACTTCATATTATATAAGGTAAGACATGTTGTGTTTGTAATGAAAAGAATATGGGCACCATTTTTTCTGAAGCAAACTACAAGACAAAGGCATCTTTGGAGGAAATGAGAGGGTAGAAATTGGTTGGAAATGTATGAAAGAAACCTATAATTTTCTAAAAGGAAGGCTCTTATTTTCCTGGGGGGAGCTATGGGGGAACATTTATTTGAAGAGAGGAACAATCAAACCCACTTGAGCCTGATTTTATGTATCAAAGAAAATCTAGCCACACATGTAGTGTTGAAATTTAGAGCAAGATTATGAGTAGAAGAAACACCACAGGAAAGGAAGTATATACATTAAAATCAAACATTTAGCTACAAAGTGCAGTATTATAATGAATACCAAGTACCTGACAATTACCATTATACATTCAACTTTTAAAAGCAACTAATTAATGATAAAAAAGAGAGCTGGCAAGAGCCTTAATACTTATATTATGAAAGTAGGAGGCGCAATCAAAAAAGTACAAGATTATTCAATGAAACAATGGAAAAAAAAGTAAGAAGCTTATGATAATATACAAAAAGAAACTCAGCACACGGAACTGGTCAAATAATAAAATCAAATAAATAAACACGAATTGGACGTTAACAATTACAACTGCAGTATATCTAAAAAAAAAATAAATAAATACATACAGTATTCCCCTGTGAAATACACACTTGGGTCAGTCAGTGATGCCTCCATATTACATCAAAATTTGATGAATCGTGTGACAACCATGGCTATGTTCAAACACTGACACTATAATGATAGCCCTTTCATCGTTTTTGTAATTTTTAAGTGCCAACACGTGATACAGCTTCAATGATGACTTTGCAATAACAATTACTGGCATTTACAGCAAGGCTGGCCACTTAGAAAGTACTTGAAATGTTCCCTTTCAGCCTTTTACATCTGTACAGACAGGTTTATAGTGAAACCCAAAATAATTCTCCTATCCATTATATCTGTTATGAGCTGTGGCAGTGTGTGGGCTGATGAGTGTTCTGTTGCGGTGCAAATACTACTCTCATAAGTTTACATGGTAATAGTGCCCCAATACACACTGATAAACATTGAAGTATGGTTCCAAGTTCAATGTAAAGAAATACACAATCTTTGTGCGGCCTCCTAGTGTTCAGGCTTCCAAATAAAACACCAGAAGGTGGTGAGTTCAATACCAGGCTGCCACCATTGAGCCCCTGAGCAAGGCTCTTAACCCTGAGTTGCTCCAGGAGGACTGTCCCTGTAGTTAGTTCACTGTAAGTCGCTCTGAATAAGAGCGTCTGCTAAATGACAAATAATATTAATACAAAAATAATAATGAGAAGATCTGAAGTGTATTGGAGGTTTATTAGGAGACAATTTCCACTTCATTGTAACATCGTGAGGATCAGTGGCTTTTGTTCTTAAATACTCAAGGCTTGCCGTCTAATTGGTTGTCCATTCATAGAGAAAATAAAGGTCAACCAGTTAAAATCTAGTTTTTGTTGACCTCTAGTGGATGGGGTTCGCCCCATGGCTGCAGTGATGTAGAAGTGTACTCAGGGTTTGCCCAGTACACCCTGACATCACAGCTGGGTGTGGTAACAGGTGTAAAATCCTCGAAGCATTCAGCCAGAGGAGGTCAGTGAAGAAAATGTTTCATCTTAGTGTTAAGTTATCTTTTAAACATCACTAATATATTATATATATTTTCAGGTCTACTTAGGATCAGCGAACTAACATGTTTCAACAATTTCATATTCACACACTTCACTCTCCTTTTAGTTGTTTTTGGAATCCACCAACTAGTGGACGAGGAAATAGTTGGCTCTTTTAGCTGACAAATGCTCCACTATGTTCAGCAGCCAGTCATTGTCTTGGCATGTCTGCTGTTTAGTGCTGAGCAGGTAGTGTATAGTAGGTTTATCTGAGCTTTTTCACTGAAAAACCCCCCTACCAAAATGAAGAGTTAAAAGACGCTATAGTGCGCCATAGAGCGAAGCAGAAATGCAGAGTTGGGGGATAATTCACTGCAAGTTTGTCATGATAAACCTTTTTTCACATACAATCCAATCAATTGTTAATATTACGATATTAATTCTGGTTGCTTCAAGTAAGGCTATCAAATCAGGTTATGTAAAGATGACTCATCACAATATGTGTCAATAAAATACATTTTGCCAATACAAGTAGTTTCCTCAATACCTTTACACGGCTGGGTCTCAAAGACTTGATGTGGGCAGCTTCCCTGGTTCTCCATGACCTGAATGATCACAGCTCTAGAGCGAGCTTGGCGACCAGTGGTTTCGAAACTCCGCCCCTCCAGGCAGGTCAGCTGGCAGGAGCTCCAAGACGACCACACAGTCAAATGGCAGTCTCCTTGAGGGCAGACAGAGACAGAAAAACATCACTGATAAGCCCAACTTAATCAATAACACTGTCAGACTTTCGTACTTGAGGGCGGTTAATACCATCTTGCCGACACTATTTCATGGAACGTTGTATTGGCTCCCCTGCTAGCTCCAGGAACATTTAAAAGAGATCGGAAAGAACTTCAGCACACATCTGCGGCTGATAATGTACCAAATGCACAAAAACAAATTACTCAGACAGCCCAGTGGGTATTCAGAAGTAATAGACCAACCAGAGCTATAAAAGATACAATACAAGCTATAACTCTGAGCGCAACTGTAAAAGCAACACCCAATACTGAACGTGTCTCTTAGGAGAAGCAACATTTTTTTAGTGGATAAATGCTGGTTGATGTATTCTGTGACTCTGCAAATAACACGTCAACACTTGCTTTCTTGAAGGTCAGGCATTAATATTCCATGTAATCCTTGATACGTTCAGCTTGTAGCGATATCACCCGCTGCCGCAGCCCCTCAGCCAGAAGAACCCTCTGATTCTCTGCCCTGAACGCCCATTAGTGACTGACGCATATCATTATCTTTCATCTTTGTACGGATCCACTCTATCAGCCCTTCCCTCATGCTGCTACGCGTGGAAGCATGCTGTGTCTAAAGCTGCAGGACAGAGCATCACACACATACACACATACTGTACATCACATACATGTTGACAGCCCCTCCCCCGGCCCCCACACTGCGCCTTCCACCTTCATGCCAACAGACATACGGACACAAATACACACGCTTCTGCTCCGGCCATCAAACACTTCTGATGCTGAGCCAAGGCACACAGCAAGAGCTGGTTGAGTGATGAATCAAGGCGAGGATCAGAGGAGAGCGAGAGGCAGATGAGCAAAAGCAAGCACTGCAAGATGGTGTCTCTTCATAGCAAAAGCTAACAAGAGTCATGACAAAGGAGATCAGAGATGTCTTTTTATCAGATGGTAATGATTCTCTTTTAAAAATGGCAAAAAATCTGATATATTCTGTTACTTGTGTGGCTGGCTTGCACGCCAACTAAGTGTGCCTAAGGACAATAAAGCTTCATTATAAATGTTCAGTGCAGAAAGCCAGACAGTGACAGCGAAGCAGGTTATTGCTGTCAGCTGGCCAGCAGCTCTCTTGCTAACGGCAAATGCTACATCCACACTGTGGCCTAAAAGTGGATAAAAGAAAAACAAAACTACAGTCTGCATCATGGGATGTTAGGCATGATCTGCAGGCTTAGTGTTGCTCTGGTGATTTTCATAGTGATACAATTAAAACCATGGCAATGCTTCATGCTATAGGTCCATCATGTCCTTGTCGAAAATGATCAATTAAGCACTGTGTGACAGTTTGAATTCAAGGTTTCACTCAATTTGAAAATGTCTTAAAGGTTGCATTTTCTTAAACAGAAAGTTCGAGTAAATCAACTTTTTCTTTTACAAGTTTTCATTATCAAGTCCAGTCTACTGTTAAGGTACGACCCAACGACACAGTGCCGGCAGCACTCTGCCAGCACTATTTAACACTTTTATCATTATTCATCACAGAAAACAGCGCGCATGTGGTTGCAGAGTGGTTTGATGTGTACTGTAGACTGCCAATCGAATGCAGTAACACTGTTAAAATTGCAAGGAAAACAAGTTGCTATAGACCTTGTCCTGACACATATCGCCAGCAGTGGCCGCGTGCGGCTCTACAGCGCTGCACTGCTAAATAGATTTAAGCACATGAACATGCGGGACCATTCATTCAAGTTTTAAGTGTAATCTCGGTGTAATTAGCACCTAATTTACTTTGTAATTATTGACCTAGACAGGAGATCAGAAATTATAAAGTTTAGTGGTGTCATTTTCCTAAGATCGGACTGCTGTGTGATGCACCTGTGACAGACAAACCAAGTCCCTACAGCAGCAACAGAACATATGTTATTAAACCAACAAAAAGCTGAATAACGTCACAAGGCACAAATGCAACGTTGATGACAGAGAAATATCACACGTTACTGTATGGATATTTTAAGATATATAGTTAAAATCACACAAAGGCACAAAGTACTATATGTTGAGGTCACATAGGAATATTACACAAGGCATAATGTTACAGTAAGCAGACTGTGTTAATTTAAATTCTTAGAATGTTTCAGTAATTCTTAGTGTTTTTCACCCACACACTGTTTTATTGTTCATGCAGTTTTGCTAAATTATAAGCTCTAACACATCTCCTGCAGCTTTCATGACACAGACATATAATGGGGCATAATCAATAGGCAATTTCAGTTTAGGCTAGTTGTTATTGGCAAATTAAATAAGCCGCTTTAAAAAGATATTTATTTGACGATATATGAGGCAAGTTTTCTTCTTGTTTTTAAGATGATATGCCAACTGTCTCCCTTTAGATTTATTTCCTGGAACTCAAATTAAACATGATTTGCTTTTCTAGATGTTGGTGGATCTTAGTGGTGGACTGTCATTCTACAGGTCAAGTTGTGTTAAAGTGTGATGAGGTCCATGACTTCAGCAGCTGATTTGGCTGGTAGAGGGACAACACATGCAGCTCATTATTTTCATGTAGCCCCACCTTCTATGTCTTGTATCTCTGGGTGCCAACGCTGCTTTTGCTGCCAGTCCACAGCAACATGCCTGCACTTGGTGCGTCATTATTGTAATGCAAATAGTGAAATTAGGGTAAACTAGAATAAACATAATGTTGTTTTGTTAGCTCACATGTCTATCATATACTGCCTCTGCAATAGCAATAAATGTAATCAAGGCTTTTCTTGCTTAAAACTAGTTTGATTCTGTTGTTGCATTATTGCCATTGGAAAATCATTCATTTTACACTGGCACACAAGCTCTCCGCATGCAGAAATCTCATTGCTGTGAATTGTTTCAGTTGGCTCAGAATGATTTTCCACTCTTTATGTATTTCTGGTTTGTTACATAATGAAGTTTAAGAAATCAATAGTTTTTATAAATAACTGATTGTAAAATCTCTCTCGCATTTAGTTACTCAGTATTGACTTTTGCAGCATTGATGCTCCGAGGGACTGCATTAACAAAACATGTGAACTATCTTCTATCCAGGTGGTCATTGCGTGTTCTTTAACAATTTGGCATGGAACATGTTCTGTCCAGATAATGTAGAGCTAAAAGGTTCATTAGTTTAATCTATGACGTTTATTGATTTTGCGATAATTACTTAGCAGCTGAAATGTCAACGATTTGGGAGAAGGGACAGTGTATTGGCAGATTCAAGCAAATGAGTTTGCGTTCATAAACAAGATTATTGATTATGAAGCAAGTGACCAAAACCAAATAATTATTTCCATTACGAATACAGAATGACGACAAAGTACTAAATAATTCATGCAAGTAGTAGTAGTAGTCGTTTTGGTCTATATGAGCTAATTACAAAATTAGAATATATTGTATATTTCATGCAATTACATCAATAACAACACTACATATACTAAATGTTGATACATTTAAAAGGCAAATGTGTTAAGTTCAGTGCAGCATTACCTGGGCAGGGGACGAAGCAGGGCTGCTCCATCTCCTGTTGGATCCGCTGCCTCATTTTGTCTCCACAAAGCTCCTCGTCGACTTGCTGAGGAGGAGACTCGGGCCAGTTGCCGCGATGGACGACACATGACAGGCTCCTTTTCCGAAGCCCCTCGCCACACTCTGCACCCTGCATGAGAGCACACGCAAATATGATCTTTGTAAGATTTACCAAAATATGTTTTATCACCATAACATAGATAAGAGGAAAGTCCTGACATACATCTATGTGACTCAGTTGGGGATTATGAACATTAATTAAAATATAATAATGAATATGATTTTTCTGCCAATAGATCGGACTAAATCCTACACACCGCTCCTTTAAAGAGGTTAAAGGTGCCCTGTGGACTTTTCTTGGAAACAACATGCTAACATTGAGTGATACTCAGCAACACACATATGTATATTTTGTAGGTTTAAGAAACGTTTTGATTTTGCATTTGCTTTTGAGGATTTTGAAACTTGCATTGTTAACTTTCATATTTAATTGCTAGCAGTCTTGTTTCCCTGCATTTCATTATGTGTTACCGCCACCTGTAGGTCAGTGAAATAGTGTGAATGCGTATGGCTTACGGTTTCATCCAAAACATTACTCCATAGCACTACGAGTGGTCAAAAACTCCACAGAGTACCTTTAAAAAATGTGGCATTTAGTGTGATGTCATTCCAAACTGCACATATTAGAAACAAGTGATGCGGAGAATAACTGATGCTTAACAAAACCAAAAAGTTTTTTTTTAGCATTGTTTCAAGTGGGCACCCTTGGTAAGTACATGATGACATCACATAGCATTAACAGGGCAGGTTGTACCTCAACAGTGCATGGGGACCAGTCACTTAGCAGCCACATATAGCAAGGTCTTATGGGACATGGCTTGGTCTGGGTGAGCTGGTTGGGACAAGGCCGACCCTCCTCATGAGCGTCCTGCAGGATTCTCCTGGTGCGTGCAGACTGGCCTGCAGAACAACAAAGCCGACCCACCGTTAGCCAACAATAGACCAGAGGAGGTCCAAGTCAATTTGCAAACTGTATGTATAGAGCTTCGATGTTCAGGCTAAACACTCGTTTTGCCTTTATATGTATGAGTCTCAAAAACAGTGACCTTCAGGGCCACTTCTATTATGACAAACTCTTTGAATAAAGAAGAAAAACACTGTAGGATTCATAGGACTAAAGTACATGTGATTGAGGGCGAGAGAAAGAACTGCATCATTGCACAAACATAAGGCCCCATAAAATAACAGTTAAAAAACGAGTGGCTGAAATGAATGATGATGATTTATTTAGAAGTGAAAAGACGCTGTGCCTTCTGTTTAGCGCATGAAATGTTTTTCTCATGACAAGCACCATACATCTGCGTCACCGTGCCACTCTATGCACGGATCTAATAGTTTCCTACACAAGTGCTTTGTCTAAGCGAGCCATTAATAATGGGTGAAAGGGAAAGTTTGGTAAATGGCAACATTTAAAAAAGGACTGGCCACAGAGTGGGTTTGCTGTGTTGTAACGGCTCAGTGTCTGGGTCCTGTGAGGCTCAGTAAAAGCATGGCCTGGCCTCAGTCAGCCTTCCAGTTAAGACAGAAGCTGTGTGTGTTTGTGTTATGCCAGGGGAGATGCTGAGCTCCGTGGGTCCCAGGCAGGCACAGCAAAAGGACGTTCAGCTCTGCCATCTCAAAAATCAAACCAAAACATTAGCACTCCCATGGGATCCTGACAGAACAAGATCCTTGCGTCGTCTGACACAGATACGACGCAAATCCCTCATCAAGGCTGACAGATGTGTTTCACAATGTGTGAAAATGAACGGGGAGTGTGGCAGAAACAGAGTCACAGCAACAGTGACAGAGCAGAGAGAGACAGAAAGAGTCTTGAAGTTTAAATCCTCAGTTGAAAGCCTGTGTAAGTGTGAGCTTACTGGAATGAGGGGTTAACTGTGAGGGGACAGATAGCCAATGACAAATGAAATGTAATGAACTTAAGAAGATACTGTTGAGTCTCTCTAATTAAAAGAATAACAAGCTTTCTGCCTGGGATATTGGCTGTGGGAGACCTGGGAAAACAATGTATGCATCCAGGTTAAATCATTACCTTTTGTATATTGCATGAGGTTATAACATGGCATTCTCAAAGTGATGACGAGCATGCCACAGGTTTGTGATTACTAATTGCATTTTTGAAATCATGCAGAAGAACGGTATATATTTTATTTAGGAGCTCTGAATCATTTATGACATCCATAAAGGTGACCTGTATAAAATTTTGTTTAAATGAACCTGCTGTTCTTAAAATCCAACCTCATAAAGCAAAGTTGCCCGTGTTAATTTACAAAACTGGGCTTCATACAGAATGATAAGTGGGAATATTAATATATACATTATTGAAGGAAAAATAATCAGCACACTGTTTCCCTGTATAATAAGGCTTTGGATTACACATACTCGTACATATTTTAATGCATTTAAATGTATTCATGCACAATTCAACATCTTGGTGAATGCCTGAGTAGAAGGAATAATGAGGCGCTGCACATGTGGTCGGCTCTGTGTCTGTTTATCAGGTTGGTGTTCCCATTTGTGTGAGTTAAGTTTGTTTGCTCATGTGTTTACCTTGGTTACCACAGGTGTGCGAACATTCCGCCCACGGCGACCATTCAGAGAGTAAACAGCTGACAGGACAGTCAACCACGCAGCTCTCCGACAGCCTCCACTTGTTGATCAGACCAAACTTTAGAAAAACAAGAAGAGAGCTGTGAGGAGGGGTAGCTAATTATTTCCACTAACAAGAAAGAGTGAGCACTCACATTTCCATATTTTACATAGGCTGCAGTTCATTTCAGGACAGTGGAGATGTAGCAAGTTAACACTTTTATCATTAACCTTTCTTTATGATGTTATTAAGCTGCATTTTTTATCTGAGAGGGAATCATGCGGTGACAACATCGCAGATTTCATCCACATTAATCTCCCTTCACTCAATAGTGTAATATGATTCTGGAAAACAAGAAGACTGCAGATTGTGCAACACGACTGATACCCAGTTTGCAACCCACGATTACAAATGTTGCACTAAATACTGTTATTGAATGTACAGTAGCTTGCAGCTTCATCAAGAGCAGCATCTATCTTTGCACGATTAAATCAAGGCTATACAATTAAGTAACCAATGGCTTGGTGGCAAACGGCTTAGTGAAACATAAAGATGTTAGGAGATTAGACACAACATTTTTACTTAAACAAATTGGGCAACTGGGCTTTCAATAATATATGAGCCAGTGGGAACAGAAGAAGTGGTGTGCTGCAGCACAAATCAATAGTACATACTCAATTTTGAAGTACAATACAATATTCCATTTTTCCCTGTTAGGGGCTCTCACTGTTTTGGCACACTCCATTCCTGTTCGCTCATCCCCATCTGCATTGGTTAGGACTTCCAAATACATGGTGTGTGAAAAGAATAAACATTAGACTTATAAAATGCGTGCTTATACCTCCCTGTCCGTAGTGAAAAAAATATTCACACCATAAGGCTCCAATCAGACAGAGCAAAGTTTCAGGAACCTCGGGCAGCTTTTCTGTAATTGTTTTCAATGTGAGTGAAGTGTTTTGCACACTGCTTGTGCATTGCTGAGCGCCTTGCCCTTTTCACTGTATGCGCCTTGCGTTTTTGCAGGAGCGCCGTGACACCTCGAGATAAAAAAAACAAAAAGCACCCAATGTCATTGCCGTTTCTCCCATTGCACAATCGGATGACTTAAATCCTTCTGTGGTAGCAGTGGCTGGAGCTATAAGACTTTACCAACCGTAGCCCGATACGATCGAAAACCGCCGGCTGTTTTTATTCATTTAAACTGTACTATTAACTATTAGGTAGTATACAGTTCATGGTTGGTGTTGAACTACCATAGGCACTCGTTCGGTGGTTGCCTAGCAACGGCAACTAAAAAAAGATGCAGCAAACTGGAGAAAACGCTGTCTGATGCGGGCGTCTTCAACAAAAAAAGGCAGCCTCACATTTTCAACTAGCAAAACACGAACTGTCTGATCAGGGATAACTGTATGACTGTCAAAACATGATTGTCTCTTAAACCGTAACTGAAAAATGTAAATCTTTAACTGCGGCATGCCATTATGAGCGTAAAGTCTAACTACACAGTGATTACCTGCTCGCACTTCTGCAATTCCACAGTCTTGACATCGCTGCGAATACAGTCCACGAGACGCAACCGCGAACCCTGACCACAGATGGCATTTTCACTCAGCTGGCATGTGCTCCAGTCTGCAATACACACACAGCAAAATATCTGTACATTAGTATCACTGTCAGACCAGCTTGTTTGCCCACGCCAGCATGATTACTGTCTAACCAGCAAGATTGTGCTCAACTCAGAATTCTTTATTTTGGGAATCTTTTGTTAACATTGTTTCATACAGACAAATTCGGCCAAGCACACACACCTTGCATCACATTCATTCAGTTCAATACTTTGGCATTGGGTTTGAAAAGTCTATACTGTCAGCCTGTCTCAGCTCATCCACTTGTAGCTCAGACAGATAGTCCCACCTGAGACTCCGTAGTGGTAGGAGAAGCAGGTGCTGTTGAGGACGCAGGGCTCCGACTGGACCAGCTCTGGACAGGCCGAGTTTTCAGAGGCTGGGAGGCGGAGGACGTGTCTGCTCCTGTTCCTTGCTGTTCCTTGGTCACATTGCTGCACAACAATGACAGCGTCAACAAAAAAAAGCATGTCATTGTCAAGGGCACAGGTTAATTTTCAGAGATGAGGGGGATGGGATGAAGATGGTTGTACTCCAGGAGTCCTTCAGCAGGCCAAAGAAACTGAAAGCTGCTTCTGCATTTACATTTATTGACTAACACATTATGATCATTTGTAATCGTGATCATGCTTTAAGTTATCATACAGGCAACCTAAAGTAAGATTTCGGAATTAGTGTGCCAATTTGCATAATAATAATGTAACTTTGTGGAACACCAAATTTAGACTTAAAGGTCTGCAACAAACAGGTTGCAGTAATTACACTGTGCATTATTGTTCAGGCGTTTATGATTTTTTTTCATGACAAAAACATTCGTTTATGAGCGATAAATGGCGATATAAAATCGCAAAAGGATGTATTGATATACAGTTATTCTGTTTTCTGTATTTATTATTATCTGTCTTTGTTAATACAATCGAGGACTTTGCACTCAAACCGAAAACAACAAACTGCCCTTTAGAGCAATGCCATAAAGGGCAATCAACAATACTCTTTCTTTGAGATTATTATCTTTTTGGTCTCTGACAAACACATTTAAGGAAGGAAAAATAAATCTAATGAGCCAGTTCAAGGTGAGCCCTTTTCTTCTCTTCACTCTGGTGATATCAAAATACACAACACTTAGTAACCTGACGTCCTGCCCAGTGTGTCTTCTTTGAGGAATATCTACCTAATATAATGTTTGTGAAGATGTAATTAACATACAAGCTGCAGCTCTTTCACAATCATTTTCTTGTTGTTGAGAAGACATTTCAATGATATAAAGGTACCGTGAATGGTGTCTTATTGCTCTACATAACCCACTTGAGAACTGTTAAAAATTACAATTTGTAATTTTATAGAAATGTCAAGAGGGTTGATTTTCTAATTTCAATCTGCAGTGATTTTTAAATGTCACTGAATAATTGATATGGGTAAAGTAAAAATATATTAAAACAGTAGTTGTTACACAGATTAAATAATACTTACTATACTTTTAAAGCCATTGAGAGATTATATTTTAGTGGAAGACGTGTGATTTCACTGTTATATGATATAAAAACTTGAATTTTGGAAATAAAGGAAAACCATTGAAATTTTTAAATTAAGCTTTTCCTTTCATCCCAATCTACTGACACTTTAAACCTTTTCTGTCAGGAAAGAACTAAAGGCAATTACAAGCCACCCAAAATCTGTATAGCAAGACATTTATTCGAAATCCAATTTGAATACTCGTGTAAATGTCCTCCACAAGCCTTATTATGCCTCTATTGCCAACAAAACCTCATCCTCCCAACCCTTTTTTCATAATAATGTTTTAAATGTATAATGAGTTTCTGGTCGCTAGTTTCAATGTGTTAACCTGGTGTAATTGGCCAACAACCCGGACGTGTTGTTTTCACTCCAGTCTTAACGTGTCTCATGTTGGTAAGTAATTCAGCTTTCCAGAACTAGTCTTAGTAAATATTGTTTCTCACCTATAGAAACCCATTTATGATCTTTAAAATCCCCAAACTTCTATTTTTATGACACATTATCTTTATAACCATAACGTTTTATCTTATAATTATGAGATAGTATCTCATAATTATGACTAAGTGTCTCAGAATGATCTACTGAAGCTCCAGTTTCGTTTTTGTGGGATTCTTTTTTTTCTTTTTTTTAACAAGGTGTTATTACTTTAGTGTGAGAATCTATAGTATGCAAATTCACTAACATAAATCTGTACAAACATCCTCTTATATCCCCCACCTGAGGCCTTAGAAAGAACTAGGACACTGTTTGAATGGAAATCAACATTACTTGACACATATATACGCTAACTGCTGCCTTCAGTGTGCTATAAATGCTCTATTTTCAGTCTGAATCTCTGAATAATGCAGCAAAGAGGATTAACTGGCAGAAACCGGAATTTACTGTAGTATCGACTTTTACATGGGGCAGTTGAAGGCTGATGAAGACGAGTGTGATAATAATTGAGAGATCAATTATGAGAAATGTAAGAGTGCCACATTTACCTAGTGTCTACCAAGGGACATGCAAGGATAGCATACAAATCAGTCAAGTCACACTACATGAGGATGGAAATCTTTGAACAGAGAAGCAAAGCATGTGTGAAAATGTGTGGAGGAACTGTCAGCTTTGAGGGACGATGAAAGATTCTACTGATAAAGGTCTCGCATTTGTCCCTCTGCTCCTGATGCATCACGCCATGCACCTCCATCACTGTCACCTCCTAATGAGGGACCTCTGTGTGAGGCTCATGAATCAGCTGCAGTCAGTGAGCCCCTAATGTTTTCAACTGTCACACAATAAGCACATGCCTTGGTATGCTACATACCTGACACCCTGCAATCTGAATGCTCAATTGCTCCTTTGTTTGTTAATGGATAAGGTCTAATTTCAAAAACAATTTTCATCTATTAATACCTGCTTAGTTCACAAAAACAATAAATTAAGTCAGCTCATGTTATCTGCAAGCAAGTAGCAGCCTCGGGGTCTGAAAAGTAAAGCAAATGCGTAAGTGCCTTAAACTTGCATTCTCTCTGATAGCCAGTAGGGAGCGACTCCACTGGTTGCAAAAATAAGTCAGATTGTATAGAAGGCTATGAGAAAATGAAAATGACTTCTCACATGATTTATTACCTCAATAAACATTTTCCTGATGAGTTTATGGTCTCAATCAAGTGTCAATCAATACAGCTTGATGTTCATTTAGTAAATGATGATCACATTTAGAGTAAAATAGACAATAAAGCAGGGTCTGCTTTGGGGTGTGGCTACCTTGTGATTGACAGGTGTCAATCATGGTATTTTCCGGTTTGGGGGTTGTCCGTGTTTTCGTCTTACAACTTTAGTCCTTTCTCAGTGTGTTTTCAGTTCATGAAAGTTAATTGTAACATTTTGGTCACCCTGAAATGTCTTGTTCAGTGTTGGATTGTACTTAGCTTCACCATCTCGTTTCTTCTGGTTCCAAAAAAAACAAGATGGCATCGGCCAAAATGCTAAGGCTTTAAAACCGTAGTCCATAACCAATGGGTCACGGTGACTATGTTCATTTCTTATATACTATATAAGCTATTTTTGCAAGCTGACTTACCACTGGTTATGAATGACAGTAGAGTAGGAGTATGCATAGCTATTGAACATACTGACTCACATTTTCATTCTCTCTGTCACACACCCATACAGTTTGTAGATTCTTTGCCAGTGCTGTTCATTATATATAACTGGAACCAATCCTGCAATCCTGACCTGAGTTTAAATAAGTTTTGTGAGTAAAATGAACAGAATGGGATGTTGGCAATACTAAACCCAAAATAATCTGAGCAATAAAAATTAAGTAGCTCTTCAGATACATTGGATAGATCAGATCAGAACTTATTACTGTTTCCTAAAATCATCTATATGAAAAGCATGGAATAGGTGAAAAAAAAACACAAACATCCACTTTTGGCGGCCAGGTCGGGGAATAATGTTACAAAAGCCTAATTTCAATGAACCTAAGAGAGAACCGATTAAAACTGTCTACTCATAGTATATAACCTATGTGCATGATGTAAACACAAAACTCTAGTGAAGTGTTTGTGCTCCACCATGAAGGCTGCTCTAGGTTTATTATTGACTCTATGTCATGTCTTTCTATTTTAAAGGGTCTTGGAGCTAAACACAAACCCCATAATTGCATTTTATTCACACAGTTGGCTTTAACCTAACTCAACCAAGGCTTTGGGGAAGCAACATCATTGGACATCATGCCAATATGAATGTGTGTGGTCAGTGTATGGAATCATCATCATCAGTGTTATTAACCTGGATGCTTTCTTTCATCACTGTGCCCACCCTTGGACCGCACAACACCGCTGATCTCATCACAATCCTGCACACCCGAAACAACATCCTCATTCCAGCTGAGTACAGGAAGGGCCCCGGGCTATACAAATATCTCCAATTACAGTAGACTAGCATATTTTACACTAAGCATCCCTGTTTTCACTAACACTGTCTTGGCTATTTGCGAAAAAAAAGATTTTCCTTCAAGGACATCAGGAATTAAGATGTGTCTTTTCAAGATCTCCATCTCTCGTCAATGCCTCTGAGTGTAATGTCAGACGTCAAGGCAGATGAGGGTGAGACATTAGTGTCTGAAAAATGGAGATGTTACTGGGTTTTCTGTATGAAAATATGGTGGGTTCATACTGTATGAAAAGATGTGGTTGTGGAGTTTTGCAAATGTTAGGTTTAAAGAATAGTTGAATAGCGTGAGGTGTGTTCAAAACCTTTGAATTTCTAAATGACAGTGTTATTTTATGATTAAACTCTAATGTATAACTGTACAGAGCCTTGCTTCATTATGGACATGCTTGCAGTTCACTGTATTCATGCAGGCCATGTTGAGCAGCATCATTTCATGTCGACATTTGTTCTATTGGGTACATAAAAGGATATGTTTATTGTAACATAACATCTAGTTTCTATCCCATTTTGAAAAATATATACATATTTTATTATGTTATCATTTTTATTGTATCAATTATTATTGTGGAAAATCTCAAGTTTATCTTTCACATCGTTATATGGCAAAAGTTTCTCTGCTTCCTATTCTCCAAAAATCAATTGAGCTATACCATTCCACCAGTCCAAACCACACTGAATTCTTGTTTATGAGCCCTGCCCACTTTAGAAGTTAGTCCTTTGTGTGAATGAACAAACAGATACACATACAAATATCACCTTCTCCGCACACTCTATTGTGCTACATGTGTTAAATGTTTCAGGGTTGATTTAACTGTTGAAACGAATCACCCATAACAGTTTATACGGCTGTTACAGTTTAATAAGCGTTCAAGTGAACAGTTTTAGCATTATTATATCACCAAATGCATTAGACGGCTCCTTTTTACTGATGTTAAGAGTGCTGCCAAAGCTTGCAGATTGAAAGATTGACTGATATAAAATATCTGTGGAGAAAACTCAGACTAAGTAAGTAATCTCTATATCTCTTTTTTCCCCACTCTGCTCTTTCTCTGACTCCAATGTTCCAGCCCACTGAACTGTTATGTTTGACAGGAAACATATAACACGGCTACGTGGCCGGGTGACCAGAAGCCTGGGGCTGGAAACACGGGGGAACCTCTGCTAAAGTTTAAGACTAAGGGCAATGGAAAATGGAAGCACATTAGTAGACCCAATTTCATTTGCAGCAGCGAACATTGTAGTGCAAAATGTGATTTCGAACCACACAAGGTTACAGAGCAGCTGGGTGGATGCAGACAAGAGCTCTTTAGAATATTAACTTTCATTACTAATATTACAACACTTCCCTGATGTGCAATTAGAGTGTGATGTTTTTAAGCTTTATTTTTACAGAAAGTCTAATGAAACATTATGCTTTTCTCTAGCAAAACGCTACACTTTGTCTCATTGTAACAACATAGTGTCTCTATATTGGGGGGAGAGTATTTTAATAGTACTGCAGCTGTTCATCTTTTTAAATGTTGAATCTACATTTCTAAATAATGGAGTCTAGGAAGTGGGGTCTATGTCCAAGAAGAGTCAAAAATCATTACACATGTAAGTCACAAACGAACCAGTCCAAACTGACTTTTTGGAAATATGATAACTTTTGACGAGCAGCCAAAAACACATTCATTTTATATGATATAAACATGATTGGAAATAAAGAAAGAAAGAAAGAAAAGACTCATGACTCAATGTAAAAAAAAATAAAAGATGTATCAACTATAATTGCCTAATTAAACATTGGACAGAGGAGTAAAACTGTAAATGATATGTGTACTTTATCTAGTTAAAACAGTATTCAGAATACACACTAATTTGTGATAAAAACAAAAACAGAAAATCTCTCCAATATCTCTCATTACTAATGGCTTATTTGGCCATTTTACCCAAATGTTTGCTTATATGTTGACGATTATGGACATGTTTTCGATGATAATAAATGATTCCACTTGGCCAACCAATAAAACCTCCTTACCAGAGGGCAGTTGCTCCAAGGTCCCCAGGGCGCCATGACGCAGTCATAGGGGCAGGCCAGAAAACAGACCTGGGCTCTGGGTGGCATTTCCTCCTGATCACAAAGACTGTCCTCCAACGTGCTGTTCTCCCCACTCGTTGTTCCCTGCTTCACACACCTAGCAGAGCAGCAGATCCAGCTGTATAACTAGTCTCTTGGGCACTCCTAACTGGGTCCTTTTTTGAGTTTCGAGACACATTTCCAAGTTTCTGACTTAAAATAGATTTCACTCTTTTTTTCTCCCAGGTGAGATTTTACAACTCGTTTATTTCTACAGTGTCTGGATTCTCTAAACATTTAGCTGTATGAAACTGAAACATATGTAGGTCCTTTTGTCACTACATAAATGGCAGCGCTGGTTGTTTGTTCAAATGACTTGAAAGTAACCTATGTTTTTTGTGCAGCAGTGTGAGGAGACGAGCGTGGTAAAATCATCACAAATCCGAAATAAGTGATATATTTATAGATTAATATAAAGAGTTCTTAGCAAACATTTTCTCAGCAGACTTTCACTCCTGAGGGTACTGTTAAAAGCATGTGACAAACCTGGAAACTGGCAGGTTTGTTCAAAGTTTTAAACTGTATGCAAATTTCCGAAATGGGGAAAATAATAGGCAATTTGTAACTCTAAGAAAGTGGGTCTCTGTAAAACTTTACAGGCAGATTTCTGCTCCTCTTTGGCTGCTGGGTGGTTGATTGGGACCAATTTTACTCAGACTTAAAGGTAGGCTTGTACTAAACAAGACCAATTAAGTTGATTTTGACACAATAACACCGTTGCCCAGTTTGACATTTCATGTTTCTGATGGAGCATAATCCAATACCACCAACTGTACATGCTGCCTGCAGATAAGGTCAACACTTCACTGCTTTCCTCAGTGGCTATTTTGAGTACCACTAAAAAGGCACTGTGAAAAATCTAACAACTCTCATTAGGAAGCAGTAGTTTGTTTTGACTGTTTGTTTTCCCCTGGCATTGCAAGTGTCAGGACCAGTGTGAGTGCCAGCTACAGGAACGTTGCCAGTCTACCCCTCCCGGTGTGTGTTAGAGTGCCAGGCTAGCAGTCTGCCAAGCCTAACCCGCTCACTGACCTGATCTTGCGACTCTGGACTCCCTCCCCGCAGGCTGGCAGGTCGTCCACAGTGTTGATGGTACAAATGGACCAGGCCTCGATCCTCCACTTGTATTGGCTGCATTCACTGTGGCACGGTACAGCCTCGTACACCTGCGCATGTGCATTTGCAAACACACACATGCACACACACACACACACACACACACACACACACACACACACACACGCAAGGAAAGAGACACACACGAGATTATAGAAAGAAAGCAGAAAATGGACACGCATACAAATCAGCTCACACACACACCAACATGCTACATGTTTAGAGTTGGTGCATACACTTGTCGGAAATGTAGAAAATATTCGTATTTCGTAATACCCTGAGGAGAAACCAGTATTTGCAATTGGATTTCATATGGTAACATATGACTAACAACAAAACATGATATCATTTCTTGCCTTAATTAGGAGCTAGTTATACGTACATGTCAACATGCTTCTTGAGAACACAGCATATACTGGCATTCTCGTCTTCTTTTTTTAAATCAAGCATTTGGGCAGTTATGGAGATGCATATTGCTTCCCTGCGACATTTTGAAGACTATACTATTCACTATTAAGAGAAGAATCCTTTAGGAGTTGGATATCGTGGATGATGTCAGTTATATTTTCGACATTCAGAGCGTGAGGATTAGAATAGACTGTGAGTATCAGAAATTTGAAAGAATGTTTAAGCCCTGAACTAAAGAAAGTGCACCTTTTACCCCGATGGCGCTCTGAACTAATGCATGGGCACTTTACATGTTACCACTGGACAAGAACAAGGCATCATTACTAATACTATTCATACTGAAATAAAACCTATGCATGATATGGAGGGAACAGCATGTGATGTGTAAAACAACAATGACCATGGCAATAGGCCCTTCAGCTGAGGATGTAGTTGGCTTGATGTTGAGCCTATTCTCTTCTTCCTACTCAACCAGTGACTCTGGCATGCCTGTATAACCAAGGGAGCAGCCAGTGCAATGCTCCTGTAAACACATGTTTACTCTCAATCTATGTAACAGTCTGCCACAGTAAAAGGTATACTCTAGAGGACAATTTGTGGAAAAAGCTATGACAAGCTGTAATGGGTGTGTGTGTGTGTGTGTGTGTGTGTGTGTGTGTGTGTGTGTGTGTG
>CALSCE010010700.1:7276523-7293261 GCA_943593645.1 Bovichtus variegatus
GTGTGTGTGTGTGTGTGTGTGTGTGTGTGTGTGTGTGTGTGTGTGTGCGTGTGCGTGTGTAGAGAGGGAATGAGTGCTGAGTATTCCCTCTCCTACGGGCCACACAGATGCCTATTACACACCCTCATCATCTCCCATCTGTCCCTGCAGATGCCCCTGCTGGGTAAACTGGCAATTGCCCTGCACTTTCTCCACTACTACTGTAGAAACACAATTTCAGCTTAACAGCTAATTTTCTTCACCATAAAAAAAAAAAAAGAAGCATTTCTAGTCACTTTGCGCAATACATACACTATTTATTGAGCATCGACCCCATTTGTTTAGGAAGAAGTCAAGCGACCATAGCACTTAGAAAATGTGTTATAGTGCCATAAGGACAGATAAGGAGTCTGACATATATTTAATCATTTGTTGGCAGGTTAAAGCTGGTGCACTATGACACAAAGAGCAGAAAAATACTGGATTTGCTCCCAAGTACATCTTAGGTCACATACATTTACGAAGAGCTCTCATTGTAGATGAAAGAGGAATAGGCTATCAGTTAGAACCAGCTGGTACAGACGGGATTCTCTCATTGGTTATATGCTATGTGGGCAATCTCAATCAATCTCTGTCTTCAGTTCTTTTGTTCCGTTTTAGACACTTGTGAAATCAAATATAGTTTTTTGGCAAACCAATACTAGAATGATATTACCCGGCTCAATTTCTTTTGAGCACACTCTCAAAAGCTTTATTCCACTTTTTGATTATTCATATAATGTAAGTCCTTCTTTAGAAAATGTCAATCTGATTCCTTCCAATTAAAACGGAGATGGAATATCATCCAAATGCAGTTCACATAAATGAGTTTTCATCCATGTAGCGCTCTCTGTCCAATCAAACTATTGTTCTTTGTCTCGACCAAAGGGTCACAGGAGTATATGTGGCTTGGACAGATCTGGCATGCATTTTGTCTTCATTAGCTATAGCAGAGTATATGTACAGAATGAACGGCACTGACCTGAGCCTGCGTGGATGTCCATATTAGCAGTGCATGACAAGCCAGAAGTTGGGCAGGGGAAAGAAGAACAATGATATGATCATTAGTTTAGATTTTGCCTGCATTGACAGAAATGCATAGTTTTGCGTAAATTAGATTTTTAGAAACTACTGCATTCTGCTCTGTTTTTCATTAATGAGGGTATAGGATGATTAAGTACTTCATCATCTGCAGTGAATCTGGTGGTCCTGGATATTTTGCCAAACTGAATGATTCATAGTGTTAAAAGCGTTTTAAAGTGCTGCAGTTGGTTGCAACAGCTGTGCAATGGCCAGCCCTGCAGCTGAAGGCAACTCCGAGAAATTAATTTGTCTGGAGATGGTGAGAGGGAAGTCGGCTCGAATGAGCATATGCTCAGAGAGGCTGTGTGCTCTGTATCTAAACAAGGTTACTAAAAGTAACTGTTATGTTGTTGACAAGAAACCGTTCAGGCTGTCCCGATTTATTTTTTCACAGTTAAAGTGGCGTTCAAATAAAATCCCTGACCCAGGACAGAACTAGCATTTGCTGCCTGTAAACATAAAGACCTTTGAACTGGACATTTTATTGTACTCACAGAATGCTTGTTTTTGCCAAATACTGTATGCTTCATGCAGTAACACATGGTCATAGCAAGAGCATGCATCTATGCTGCAAAGCCCCTGGATGCTAAAATAGTCACTGTTTCCATCTTTATTTCATTCCTTCATGACTGCACATCGGAATAGGACACGCCAAGTAGCAGGTTAAACTTATCTTCATTTCTGGTTAATTTAAAGACAAAATAGAATCTTTGCATTGCAAATGTGCATGGCATGTAAAGTAAATTTGACTATTGTCAAACTCTCTCAATTGCCGTATCAGATAATAGTTATGGCTCCCATCCATAAAACAAGCACACCTGCAAAAACTTGATGAGACCCCCATGCACACAGACACACATACATACACACTGTAGGAGCCTACACAATAATGCATGTGCATACAGACACCAATACACACCAATATACAAATAAACACATACTGTATACTACAGAACACGTGAAGCACCAACCAGTCCTGCATGAATGGCACATTATTATTATAAACAGAGAGAAAATGGAAGACGAAGCGCTTCTTCTTCTTCTTTAAATCTCTCTAACTGTCATAGTGTGACTACAACTTCAAATAGACTGTGCTATAACTGCCAGCAGGCCCACGGATGAGTTAGAAAACAATGGCTCCTCTGAGCAACACAGTGGGGTCTATTCCCCATGTGATGATGACCTCTCAAATATACTCATGAAATGAGGAGTTGAAAATGTGCCAACATATACTGCTGCCATTAGGATGACTGCCTGCCCGAGTTAGACACCTATTTGTGCTCAGAAAATACACACTGCTGCAAAAGAACCCTTGTTTTTTTGCTGAAAATTGAAATCTTAGCTACTATAAATTATTTGGATGCGAGAAGATGAGATGAAATGCAGCCAAAAGGCCTACAACACTTTTGCAAAAAAGTGGCTGCTCAAATAACCAATATACTGTACTAACAAAAAGTAAACTACTCATTCATTTGGAAAACCTAAATCACAACAACAAAATACACAAATAACAATGTTTGAGCAACAAGAGACTCTGTACCAAGGCAATAAGAAGTCTGAGTTTGTCATCTGCTTTTAAGCACTAGCTGCTGACACACTGATCCCTGAACACTTCCTCATGATTTAAGACTGGGAGGATAATATAGATGATCTCCTGAGGAGAGCACGACTCTGTCATGAGAAAAAAAAAGGGATCAAAGAACTCATGGTATTCTACGTGCAATTTGAAATATCATAAGATGGTTTTCTGTTGAACTTGACGTACGTAGCTAGTTACCCTCTTACTGTGTTTGAAATATAGCAGTGAGCATCTTTAAATTTTCCTGGCACACATAATAACCCAACCATGCTTGGTATCTAGCTACAGCATAGTATTATTGTACTGTAGGATTGTATTAAAATGTGTATTGGCAACATGCTGTGTCACAATTGTACAGTATAGCAGACACAGTGAACCTGCGATGTTATCAGTATCGCAGCCACCCATGGCCTCAAGATACTGCTCTAAAAACACATTTTTAGTTACTAAGGTGGTTTACATATAATACTTACGCTCCTACAGTCTTCCAGTTGGGTCGCTTACCACCAAGGACGTCAATGAACCATACAAGGCCTTACTAGATTTATGTCTGACATCATTCTTGGACTTCTTCGCTGTCTTGGCGAAGAGCAAATGTGTGATTTACCATAATTACTCAAATTATTTGGACATCAATCTCTATTTGCAGCTCTGAAATAATTTCATTTTCTCATTTACTTTGTATTATATTACCAGGACACAGCTCAACAAGACAGGAGTGCATTAGCAGAGACATTTCACACGCACTTAATCATGCATGCACTTTTAATAATAGCTATGGTCAAAGATCTTTGTCACATATTTACACAAACATTTGGGAATGAGCTCTAATATCATATCAGAGCTAATACCTCTCTTTCAGAGTTCAAATTAGTACTGTAGAGCAATTTAAAGTACAGAGCAATTTGTACTTCAAGGGAAAACCTCTGATTAACACTGAAAACACTGGTAAAGTCAAAACAAAGTTAACAGTCACAACAACCCCTGCAGGCTCCATCTGGGCCATTATGTTTAATCCTGTTAACTGTTAATCTCTCTCTGTCTGTCTAGTACAGCATTGTTAGGATTTTATCTTTATTTTAATGTTCTCAACAAGGGGCAGCATCCGGGTCTTAAAAATGAAGCCAATGTGGAACTGCCTTGAACCTGCATTCTTTTTGATGGCCAGCAAGCTTCAATGCAGCATGATGTTCATTGTGTACATTATGGTCCCATTTAGGGTACGATAGACGATGAACCAGCATGAGTCAGCATTTACCCAGTAAGTACATTTTGTTTTTAGCATATTTTTAGGAAGCTAAAATTAGCATCCCAATTAATAATATAATCACAGTTAACGTCACACTTACGGACGCACCTTGCCAACTAAGCAAGCTAGCTAGCGCTTGCATTAGTTGGCCCACCAGTCCTCACTCTTGGCCAGCTCTAGCCTATGGTCCAAATAGTGTCACTCCTGGCTCCAAAAAAACAAGATGGCAATGACCAAAATGTCAAATTCGTGTTTAGCATTTGGATGTGAAACAATTGTGTATCTAAAAAAATCATTACAGTTATCAAATGATGAGCATGTGTTTAATATTCACCCAGCCACTTAATACAATTCATTTTTCTAATTAGCTGTGATTAACCTTTGTATCTGAAATAAATGCTGTGAAACATCAGGGTGGCTAGAGGCTTTAAGCAAAGCCAAAATGTAGCCTTTCTGGGTGGAAGCGCTTCAGGCTGCCTTAACAATATGCATGGTTTGTAATGCAAGGAGACACCTAGCATTTTAAGCTGGGCCTACAGGGGGAGAATAACACATGTCCAAGTATTGCTCTACATTAATTACACCTCATTGGCTTTAGGTAGCTTTATCAGCAGTTGGCTCCAAAAGTATTGCATCCTGATGAAGTCGAGAGATGAGTTTAGCACCTGGGTGCACTCAGGTAAAAACAAAAACGATTGTTCTCTTTTACCTTTTTCTGATATTTGGGATTCATCCATTCTTTAAGCATGCTATGGGTTGTTGTTGGCTATGGGCAGATGGACAGAATGCAGATGGATGAATGATTTGATTGTAATGAAATTATGGATGGTACTGGTTCCCAGGTGAAAAATCCCAATTGCTTTGGTTACCCCCTTATCTTCAGTGAGAAAACAGCCAACTTCTCTCTTATACTACCAAGTCATTAAAATAAAAAGGTACACATTCGGTAAAATGTTATTCTAAATGGCTACTTTTAATCCTTCAAATGTGTATTTTCTTGAAAAATGATTTCTTCTAATGTTGCCTCTTGCCTACCTACCTTTATTTCACCCATGTTGTTTTTCATATCTTCTTCCTCTATTACCAAATCAGTCGAGAAGAATAATTAATGCCTTGTGAATATACTGCAAAACCTTGATGAATTGTGCCCAGTGGTAAAGACAACAGAAGACCAGGTCAATTAAAAGCCATGCTAAGACTAAGGAAATTAACCATGCAGCAACTGCAGTAAGAACTGTGACAATACAGTACTATGTAGTAACATACACAATAAAATAAGCATTTAAGTTATAAATACAAAAGTAGAACATGACATATAAATCAAAGAGTAAAGGCTAAGGTAGGGATTTTTGAATAGCAGCTGTCTTGTACTACAACAGCAGATAATAATAATGTTTAGTGAGGCAGAGAACAACACCAGATGTCTAAAGACAAACTGGGAGCAAAAAGTCAAAAGCAGTTAAAAACACCTGGTTGTTATGGTCTGATAATCTGGTGATCAGATGATCAGGTGTTATTGTGAGCAATTGAGGGTAGCAGTGGTTGTCGATCCTCAAAACAGCAGGGAGGAGGTGTCTCTTTTATATACGGTATGTGGAGCATCCTGGCACCATAGGAACTGCCAAAAGCACTTAGATTCTATGCAGAGGGCAGCAGGTGTTTCACATAATAGATAGCTTGGTCATCACTCTTTCAACCCCAGATACTCTAAGGAAACCAAAGAGCATCCCCTGACAGAGCCGGCCTCTCTCATTAGTTTGACTAGTCTCATGAGAGACTAGGCTAGCCTTGTCCACATGTCAAAAAGTCCTTGAGCAGACACAGAACACTAAACTCCTCTAATGGTTAGGCCAGTGCTGTTATGTATTTTGTAACTGATGTGGTTTGGCAGTGCTTTGGAAGTCCTCTGGAAGCTCCTTGGCTTTAAC
This sequence comes from Bovichtus variegatus, assembly GCA_943593645.1. Taxonomy (NCBI): domain Eukaryota; kingdom Metazoa; phylum Chordata; class Actinopteri; order Perciformes; family Bovichtidae; genus Bovichtus; species Bovichtus variegatus. The sequence continues at coordinate 7,282,381 of CALSCE010010700.1, forward strand.
TTTGAGCTGGAGTCAGGTCCAAATAACACGGCAGTGGCGAAGTTTTGTGACAAATTAGTCAACGTTGAGGTTGGAGCAGAAAACATCTCTTCTATGAAAAGCAGATTTAATAAACTGCAGATGGCCATTAGTTCATTTAGTATGATCATAGTCCAGCGGATAATCCAGAGTTTAACAAGTGCTCAGCTATTTAGGTCTAATTTATGACATTATGAAGAGACGAGCAAGCTGCCACAAAACTCATTGCTAAAGAAAATCTGAGTTTGAGTACCTAAAATAATGATGTGTTTCCCCCAAAACCAATTAAGCCAATTTACAAATATTCCTCTCTACTAGTAACCTCAGTTTACCAAGGCAAGCCAAGATGAAGCTCACCAAAACAATGCCAACAAACACGAATACCTCGGAAATAACCATGTGCTCATGTGAGTAGTCAGCATTTTCCTGCTGTTGTAAGCAATAGCATGAATCATCTCAATATACTATGAGAAGAATATAATATAAGAAGAAACAGCGAACGGATTGGACATGGGTAGATAGCATCACCATAAGAGCTAAGCTTGGCGGCCATACCAGCAGGCACCATGAACTCGCCCACAACCAGGTCTTTGGAGAAGCAATAACAAGCCGTCAACAAATGAATGCCTATAATGAAAATGTATCGGACTGTTTTCTCTTTGTTCTTGAAAGGTATCCTAATAAAAACAGCCAGCAGCATCAGAAGTCGCATAGCTTACTGGCATTTGCCAAGTTAACAATCACCCAGGTGAAGTGAGCCAAGACATCCAATGGTGATATGTAAGCACCACGCCAGTACCGAATGCTTAATTTGATTTAGTAAAGCAGCAAGCTTTGGAACTCAACGTTGAGAATGGTGATACCTACGGTGAATAGAAGCATTTGTGAGACATGTAATCCTCCCGAGCCTCCAACAGTATGGGCAGAAACATCGACTTTTGCCTTGAAGTGTGCATTTGTGGGCCACCATTTATATTAAATTAGTCATTGCTCAGCGTTACAGAATGCTGTCGGCAGCAGTGAATGTGGAGCGCACACATGATTATGTCCTACATAAATCTGTACCGAAGTGGCATGATCAGACTGTTGGCGTCCATGCTTGCTGATTAAAGGCTATTTAGATGCATCAGCAGCTCGGTGGTGAAAAAGAGTGTGGAGAGTGAGGCAGAAGAGAGCATTGCATATGCATTGTAGACAGTTGCATACTGTACGTCGTCAGGTGTGAGCATCACTTGCCATGAAGCAGCCGAAGCGTGTTTATGTCCTAGTTATGTTGTTATCTTAATATTAAAATGTTTGCCACGTCAGAAGTGAGCAAATTTACTACAAAACACAACCACCCTTATTCAACTGACATTTAACTTGTGGATGCAGGACTGAGCTTTCACCAGTATTCACGCATTACTTAAACCCATATTCAAAATACACAAGGTTTGCACATGAAAGGGGCATACTTATTAAGTACTGATAGTTATCGGATAATTATGTTCCTTTGAACTCTATCTAGCTGAGTATTGTTAAGAGGAGGGATGTAAAATGTACGCAAACTACTTACCATAAATACATTTAAAGCCTCGAGGTCGCGTCAAGGCACAGATGGCCACAGTGCTTATTAAAAGAGTTTTTATTCTCAAATCAATGCATACTCTCTCTTTCTATATAGTATGTGGCATTCACAACGCAAAATCCATCCGTGGAACAGAAAGCATAAAGGCAGAGCATCTTATTCAACCAACCATGTTTCATTTCCCCTGTGACCTGCAGTTGCACCAAGCAGTTCAAAACATCAAGAGCACAATTGGACAACATATTGATTGTGTTGTATTCTATAGGATTCTACGGAAATGAGGATGTTACAGTAACAGCAGGAAGTGAAATAAATTGAAATTGGTGAATTGCTCCCACACAACCATGATTGTCAGTTTTAGATACAATAAATAAAATATAGCACAAACAACACAATGGCCCAGTAGCAAAAGTCCAACAATCAATAGAAAATGTGTCATTCAACATATTTAACGTGTCAGCTCATCGCCCACACACAAACAAATGCACGCGTCTTGTAACCTTATAGATCGCTCTCTCACACACACAAACCTCCCACCAAACACATCATGTGGTAGAGGCACCTCGGAGGTGGACAGGAAGGATGTCTCTCCATAGGACAGGGCCAGTGTGGAGAGAGAGGAGCCCCCAGGTGTTAATAGAACAGAAAATAACTACCTGACTTGCACATTGCCTGGCAGACAGTCAAGACAGTTCTGTTACACTGCTGTATATGGAAATAGTGCATATACATACACTTCACATCGCAGAATTTGATGGTAAACTCTTGAGGGGAGTTTTGATGAAATTCAAATCTTCTGTAATTATAGATCCTCTGCCTGTTAGCTCTCTGTAGCAGTCTCTCAGGGCAAATATGGGCTACAAATAGCTGTACTGCATAATCAATCTGTGAAGATCACTTCATCAGCATTTGGATATTTTCAGGTATTTTTATATGAATTTAAAAAAGCAGTGAAATATTATTACATTTTTTTAATTAGAAGAGAAATAAAAGTGTATGGGATTTGTTTTGCACAGCAGAATGCTTAACTGACATCGGATGAAAAGATGCATTCAAACTGAAGCAACCAAGCATCCTGCACACCCTCGATCACTTACACTGTCACTAGGAAAATAAATAGTTTATTCTAACAAGGGAGACTATTTGGACAATATCAGGCGTAACAGGCATGTCTAGTCAAACTGTCCTTAACAAAGATACTTCTTCTTTTCTCATGCTTTCAGAATATGCAGCCGTTTTTATACAGTCAGCACTGAAAAATATTCACTTTGTACAATATTCATAAAAGGTTCTAATGGATCATTTTTATAAACACAATTGACATTGTTAGTTACCTTTGCTACGTCTGTCAAGCTTTCCCTGAAAGTTCTTATTCATTTCTGCGGGTCTGCTTAGCTTACACAATTGGCCGAGTAAGACAGAGGTTATGACACTATATTGTTCGTATGTTCAAACAGCACATTTCACTTTGATAGTTAAAAGACAAAAGGCTTGTAACGGCATGAGAGGACGAAGTACACTTCATCTAATAAAGAGCAGGACAGGCCTTATTACAGCCCCATGCTCACCCCTTCAACATGTGAAGAAATCAAACTTGACATGGCTGCTATGCCGACTACGGTTGCTAAGCTATGATTTGACAATTGCTGTACTGGGGGATTAGGCTTTATTGAAATCGCACCTTTAGTAGAATTGGTAACATTCTATTGGAAGTTATTTCTTTAATTGTTCTTTTCCCACTTGAACACTCAAATCTGAGGGATCCAAAAGATCCAAAATACTTATTCTTCCTGATTACACTTCCTTTTGATCATATTTTGCAGTGCAGGAAATCGTACAGCCTCCTCATTAACAGCACACTTACAGTTTACTTCACAACCCAACTCCTACACAATCTGTTCGACATTGTTGCCATTTTTGCTCGTTATTTCCATGGTGGCACTTTCTCTTACTCTCTGTCTCCCTCTCTATCTCTCTCCCTATCTTACTTGCTCACTCAGCCATGTGATGAGAGGATGAGTTGTGGTGGACTGTAAATTTCATCTCTGTCAAGCCAGTCACTTCTGGCCGTGGCTCGAGGGGCAACATCTGCTGGTGGGAGCGAGGCCACACTTTGGCTAGAGAGTAGTTCACAGTAGGTGATAACAGAGCAAGTGTTTGTGAGAGAGGAGGGTAGCCATTAGGAATGTGAATATTATTTGTCACGCTGCACTCTAACAGAGACTTAATGAAGTACTAAGGACTGAATGTAGGGGCTGAGTGGTGCACCGGCTCAAAAGCAAAACAGGTTTTTTTGAGACCCTGTCATAAACTCACTTGTGGCCATCCAGGAGTTTCCTTGTTTAACACAACATGCTTATTGAACGAGAGTAGAGGTTATAGTATCTTTCCACCCACACCTCGGACAGATGTACTTCACTTTAAATGGCCAATTTGATAATGCTAACAATGAGGCCTAGTCCACCCTCAGGATAAATCCATGAGGGCATTGGCAACAGCGAGCTCAAATTTCAGTGCCGAGGGTTATTACAGGGCATTACTACGGGGGCCATATACACCTTGTTAGTGGGCACTTAACCATCTGTACACAAACCTCCACTAGAACGCACTAGAATATTTTCACACAGACATGCTCATCTCCATACTGACCTCTACAAACTAAAGTGTCCTTTCAAGCCCATTCAAGCATACAGGCAGCATTCATAAAACACTTCCCCTCTTTAAACCGTGACCCCATGAGAGGTGTGCTGTCACAAAATATTGAGAGCTACGGATAAATTCTGACTATGGAATATCAAAGGCTCCCATCTGTCCACTTCTCCCTCTCTGCCCCCGCCCTTCTTTTGTTACTTGACACCGCCATGTTTTAATGTCATGGAAAGGGCATGTCTTGCAAGGCAAATGATTTGGTCTGACTGAAGACACCAGAAAATGAACAGGTCACCCAGGAGTCTCACTGGCAGATGGGTAGTAAACCTTATCATTGAAATGTGAGCAGAATGCAACAGTTCCATTGTGTATTCATGTGACAGCATTGGGCTGCAACACAACCAGGGCTGGAGGAAAATATTTTTCAAAAGCATACTGGAGATGTGTTAAAAATTAAAATGAACTACAGCATGCATCATACTAATGTTCCGAGTGACAGAATGCTGTATGTTAAGGAGCAGTGTGAACACTATTAGAATTATGCAAACTTATTTGTCTACATTTAGCATGACCTCCCTCTCTATTACACAAACTGTGGTGGTGGACGTTAATGCAGATTTCCCACATCTGCATTCTATTATACTGTATGTGCCACTGGAAACAATCAAGTCCGGGCAGAAGTGACTTTATAGCAATGTAGATGGATGATTGGGTCAACCTTTTCTGGTCATTCTTGCTGTGTCTCCATATGAGAACTAACATACATTATCCTAATGTGCACAAACTGTACATGAGCAAGTGTTGGACAAACATACAGTCAAACAATGTCTCAACATGGCTCTTAATTAGTTAATTTTTACTGATAACATCAGTCTGTTACCTTCCACCATTTCCTTCACTCTTGTACTGTACAGGATGCAGGACACCTTACCTGATTTTTCAAATCCAGCTTGGGGCACGGGCGTCCCCCGTTGAAAGCTTTCTCCCTGAGCCACTTGGACCTGATCTTCAACCCACTGCCACAGGATGCACTGCAGGCTGACCAGGCTGACCAGTCACTGAGCTTACAGTCTAGGGGGCAAGGGATGTGGCAAACCTCCACCATGAAGCCTGAAATTGAACATTGGCAGACAGAAGGGGGAGGCCTGATTTAGACTTGCTCAGCGGCTGCAGTGAGGATCACATTAATAATGTCAGACAGACATGTCACTGGCTTGCTCTCTCTGACACCAAGAGATAATTATCTGACTAATGATTGTCTTACTCATACAGTGTGCCAACACAGCATAGTGAAACTGCTGTACGGTTTCACACTGTATAATGCTTTTTGCTTGTTTCCTGTCTCTGGTAGGGCTTCAACTAACGATTATTTTCATCATTGATTAATCTGCCGATTATTTTCTTATTTAGTTGATTAATAGTTTAGTTTATAATTTATCCGAAAATAGTTGAAAAGCCCATCCCAGTTTCTCAAAGTCCAAGGTAATGTCTTCAAATGTCTGTTTTGTCAGTCCAAAACACAAATATATTAATTTTAATATGATAATAAGTCAGAAATCTACATATTTGACAGGCTGAAAACAGCATGTTCTGCTATTTTCGCATGGACAATTACTTTAACAATTAATTAAAAATATTTGATTGATTATTTTTTCCATCAGTTGACTCATCAATTGGTCAACTAATTATTGCAGCTGTTGTCTCTGGATAAAAATTAACGAAGTGAAGGCTGAAATAATGAAGTGAAAAAAAACCCTTTAAACTCAGTCTAATTATCAGGCTACAATATTGTAGACTGGTAGAGGGCAAATATGTTTAGCTGGTGGAATTCCTAATAACTGCAATATATTTCTGTGAGTCCTACCTGAGTCTGTACAGGGTGTGGGGTTGACCAGGTGTCCCTGCAGGTCAATGCAGGCTACAGCTCTGTAGCGCAGACCTTGGCCACACTCCTTCACCTCCCGGTGGCTCATCCAGCCCTGCAGGGACCCCGGAGCTGAAGGATCAGGGAGGATGCACGCAGACCAGTTCCCAAAAGGCTGGGACAAAAACTCCTCACAGGGACAAGTCTCTGTCTCCTCCAGTGGGTACAACTCTTTATTCAGGCAATGCTCCTTCTTTTTACTGCGACCTGAGAAGAAGACAGACAGAACAATGGAGAGTTACTGTGCACTGGGTGGGCGATAAACGGTGTATGAATAGGGCTTGAAGTAAATTTTTCCCACATACTGGAATAAAGTCTGAGCTGCTGAATGCATAAATATATTTATTGTTTCATTTAAACATCAGTTCATCAGAGAGCCAAAAAACTGTTCAGCAAACTGGAATGGCAAAGAAGAAACTCTTATCAAAATGTTAATAAAACTATAAAGCACAATTACTTTGTTTATTTATTCATGATCATTCATAATGCATTCAAAATCTTACAATGGTAGCAGATCAGCAAACAAGATTACCATTAAACTATACTCTGAGCGTAAATTGTTTATTTGTATCAATGCGATCGTCAATGACAGCAGGCACCTACAGGCACCAGCAGCCCACCATTCACTCTCTTCATGTTAGTGGATCATAGCCCACTGTAAACATGTAGGAAGCTAAGGTAAACTGAGACATTATTATCAAAATCAAATAATATAAAAGACAAATCTCTCTCTTAAAAAAAAAATAGCTTGTGAAACAGAACAGTGAAAAAAGGTCTTGCGTGTCTGTAAAAAAAAGTAAATATAACAAATAGCAAATGTAACATTTAAAGTAACAACAGTGACACAAACTCATTAAATGGAGAATAAAAGACTTGATTTTTTACATAATTTTCTCTCACTTATTAAAGGCAAGGCAAAAAAAAAAAAAAAAAACTAAATGTGAACATACATGAAGTTTTTGTGACCAAAAACTTGTACACTTACACTTTGCAGTAGAGCCACTATCACAGTATCATAGAAACATAATAATATGTAATGTCAATAAAGCAACATCGGGTCCTTTCAAATACTCGCTGAAGTTACTCTGAGGTTTTCGGTGTGGGTTGGGAGACCATGAACTTTAACCATGTATGTTTAATGTGGTCATGTGGACTAATCTTACATTCCACACATGATTGTGATGTATTTAAATGAGGTTACATTTGCAGGGAGAAATCAATTTTACATTTTTTACTTTTTGCTTCTAAAAACAGGCAGTTGAATATAAATGTTTTTACCACTTTTACCACCTGGTTCCATCACAGGCATAAGTTGATAGCTCTTTCTACATTTTTGATTACATAACACACATCATTGCCAAGGTTTGGGGGTCGGATGAATTTACTCTTCCTTGTAGTTTGACTTTATTTCATTAAGAGGAAACTATCACAACAAATTAATAGCCAATCAGTCAAAAGTGCTCTATGACCGGTGGCAAGGAAGCCCTTTTCCCTGTAATGCATATTCAGAGGCACTCTAAATGACCCCAGGGAATGATTAGAGCTATTTGAAAGCATATTAAACTTTAATTTTTCTCTTTATTTTGAAGCCTCAGGAACGGTGCACACTTAATGTCTGTTTTACGTCACTACAGCTTAACTCTCTGAAGGTAAGACCTGGGTAATTGTTTTTTCTACATAATATCAAAAGAACACATTCTGTGCAAGTAGAACGCAAAATACAAACAACATTAGCGCTAATTCAACTTAAACACAATTTCTAACCTTTATTATGTAATTTGTATGCAAATGTACCATATTTGGGCGTAGCACAGGACAGACAATGTGTGCTACCATGAAGACCCGAAAGGAGGAAATGCAGAAAGACAAGTTATTTCCCTTAAAAATCTCTTGCCTCGTTTCTCCTAATGCACATTTATTCCATCATTTCCTTTTACATCCATGACTTCTCACCAGCACACAGTGGTTGCTGTTTATTATTTATGATTAACGGTGCGCACAGAGAGCTTTTGATTCAAAGGGTTGACAGTAGTAGAGAAATAGCAGATGATGGAGAGCAGCACAGATATCACACTGATGTTCAGTTCAGAAATAATTTTGTGAATAAGTGCCGCCATCTCTTTTCGGTGTACCCACTTTCCCGCGGACTGCTTCGTCTTGTTCAATCATGGTTCTAAGGGAGGGCAAGGGGGGACCCATTCCCCCAGTATTATCAAGCCTGGACCCCCCCTCTAGCCACCCTAACTGTGGTGAATATTTGTGTACGTTTTTCCCCCCACATTTATCCCAAGAGATGGGAAATTGTAATTATTCATGGACAGGGATGAATATAATGTATGTTAAAACTAAAAAAAGTATTCTTATGTTTATTGTTGTATGGGTTTCGAGAACCAAACCTAATTTGGTGGGTTGGTGGTATGTAACAATTGTGCTTAATATATTTGATATGGTACCCCTAAGATCACATGTGGCCCTAGCCTGGACCCCGCATTTGAAATGGTCTAGAACTGCCACTGGTCTTGTTTTATATCACTTAATAATTTCATATAATTCCCGTAATGCTTTAGGCAATCCTCTAGTAACTGTACAAGACCAACAACTGTACTCTTTTTGCAGTATTCAGCCCTAAAACCCACAACACGTCTTAAGGATGTCATGTGATCTACTGAGGCGTCTTTTGGTGGAGAATTTGGTGCCAAAATGTTTCTGTGAAAGCAAACGTGATTATAGCTACAGTAGAAATCACATCACATCATTAATCATCGACATTAATCAATGAATATTTAAAAAAATGCACACAGAGATGCACCATGGACTCACAACAATTGTTTCAGCAGTTATGTATTTCTTCAAAACCTAATATACACCCCAAAACACCAGCTCCAACTCTTTTGTCTGAGGGGCAAAATTTTTTTTTTTTCATTTTTAAGCTAAATACCTTCATTAATATCTCCATTATGACCATTAGAGCTAACCTCTCAATACAGTTCACTTTAGGCTTCAAATAATTAGTCCTGTCCATTATATCTGATGAGTATTAATAGATTGAGCATGAAAAGAAAAGTAACATATCAGCTGAAAGGCATGTGTTCCTCTCAGACATTGTCACTTTTAATACATGGAGAAGTAACAGATACAAACTGTCAAGCTGTCCAAATACAGAAAAAGCCTTTTCTTGATTGATTGTCTGCTTCGCATCATTGAACAGTATTATATAAGAGAGCTATGGGGTTCTGTTCTCAACAGCTATCAATATGCTGCCGTCATTGACATGTTAGTGTTGCTGTAGTGCATTGTTTGAATTTTTTTTTAAAGAATCACAACTGTCAACGCCTCTTGATGTACATGTCAACACTAACCTAATAATGCATTTGATAAGCGCTCCGCCCCCCACGCTAGATTTGCATTCAGTTCACAGTATGTAGTAGAGAGAGACAATCCAAGCGAATGCAACTGCCGGGACTGGAGTTTGGCAGATGAAAGCTTTTGAAATATCTTCATATTTCACAATTTTGCAATGTTTTGCATGTTTTCAAATGTTTTAAATCTGTGTTTTCCCCTAAACCGTTTTATTGTCTGGATGGACATGCCTTTAAATTAGTATTTAGATCTTCATGAGTGTCAAACACTGTCCTTGGATGATGAAATTATTTTGGGTTTCTCTGAGAGTTTAGAATACATGAAGAACAAAACCCGATAACATGACCAACTGAAGGAAAAGAAAGTCAAACCCATGGATGAATTGTTCTTCCAGAGATGCTAGATCGGCCGTATTGGGCTTGTTACTATATAACATCTATCAGCAGTGGACCCACAAACTGGCTAATGTTGATCAGCCAGATAATAATTGACACACCATTTAATACCGCTACATTACTAGAATCATACCCTCAAAAAAACTGTACTGTATCTGAACAGTGGCCACTGTGGCCTTTTTTCCTCAATCTCCCAAAATGCTCTTGGTTGCTTTAACAATATTATCATTAGACAAACTAACTGAGTGCAAGTGGAATGAGACCACGAGCAGGAAACACCAAACATCTCCTAGTGGGGTATGCTGTGTTTACTTCTTCTTTTACTTTTGTGATAAAAGAAACATTAAAAGGCTTATTTGTGACAGGCTGAGGGGGCTGCAGTAGCTCAGTATGTGGGGACTTGGCCTGAGAACCGGTGGGTTTGCCAGTTCAAGTCCCTGTACGGACCAAGTATGGAGTGCAGACTGGTAGCTGGAGAGGTGCCAGTTCGGCTCCGGGGCACTGCGGAGATGCACTTGACCAAGGCACCAAACAGCAACAAAAATGCTTCAGCTCAGCCTTGAGTACAATGACCTTGTGTTGTTTAACAAATAAGACATCTTTCTTACTGAAACATGGTGTAACTGTAGCAGAGATGCAGGACACTGACCCAGTAATGTACCTAAAGTTTGCTAACAGTCACCATAAGTCACTGGTCATCCCAGACCAAGGAAGACTGTAATGGCAAAACCCCAGAGTGTAATGAATAGGCCATGTTGTATTTATTGTATAGGAATCAGACTTATCATTTGAAAGAGGAAGAAGTGTGGCTTTAACAAACAACTTGTTCCTGTACTGTAAAATAGATGTGCTAACATAACACTCACACACTCTCTCACACACTCACTCACACACTCTCTCTCTCACTCTCTCTCTCTCAGTCACACACACACACACACACACACACACACACACACACACACACACAC
>CALSCE010010700.1:7293271-7306193 GCA_943593645.1 Bovichtus variegatus
ACACACACACACACACACACACACACACACACACACACACACACACAAAGCCTGGTAAAGGAGTTGCACTTGTTGCAGTTTTTAATCCTGCTATACCTGAGCACCACTATTTGTTTCATGGATCCTGGGTGTCCCTGGCCTCCTGTGTGCCCAGTGAGCGGCCCATCTGTTTCTGGAGTGGGTCTGATTGCAAACATTCCACACACATTGTGAACTCACTGCCATCACACTGCAATTCACCAACAATCTGTTCCATCTACACCACTGCTGGTGGTTGATTGCAGAACGCCAGTGCAACATCACTTCACTTTGACAACTACATTACTGGCGACATCACCAAATAGACCAACAAGCACCACAAACAATCTGCATTTAAAACGGCAATATCCAACTTGTTTTAGCATTATGTGTTTTAATTAAACCTAATTTTCATAATGATCCCTGTACAATATCTGTTAAGCTGATGCTCCATTAGCAGCCGTGATACTGTGCAGTCGTCTTTGTCCCTGTAACACTGCCAGAAGTGTGCTGAAAAGCATCTGCAAATGGGAATTGAGTAAAGGAGCTTGTATTGTGGAATGACAAGGCCAAGGATGAATAAGCTCGATCAAAGATGTCGATAGATAGACAATAGATGATTGATGTCCCATTCAGGGAAATGTCAACATGAACCTTTCCTCCATTTGCAGTCTGTTATTTGTCTGACTCCAAGTTTAAAAACTGATGTACCAACCACGATGGATGTTCTAGACACATATGTTGATGCAGAATCATGTTGCATTAGTTTTAATAGTTTCTAAGAATGATTCATGAATATTTGTTTACAGACTTAAATATCACAGTGAAAGTTGAGCACATAAGAATGTTTCTGATTGTGTGTGGCTACTAACTAATAGGAACATTTATTTGTGTGCACATTCATGACTGTATGCTCAAGGATCCCTGAGTGATCAACAACTGCTTGTACCTGTCCAGATGTGACTGACTAGGTAAATCTAGTAGTTTTCCTGTTTTTTCCATCAACACTGATACATATCATTGTGGCTCAATGGGGCAGTGCGCAGTGTGTGTGCGTAGCGAGTGTGTGGTTGAGCGAGAGAGAGAAGGACGGTGGCTGCACTCAGGACCTAACCTGATCGGAGCAACTTTACTGCAGGTTAGCAGTGATGTTGTCTTGTGGCAGTAAATGTACAGTGTAGGTTTCAGCTTGTCCATGAATAAACAATGCAGCTCCTCAATTTCCAAGAAGTTCTGTGTGTCTTGTTTACCAACTACTGGGCTAAAGTAAAAGGAGAGTCTGTGGGATTACAAACTTAAGCTCTGTCCACTGCGCTCTGCCTAGGATAATAAAATATAGATAAATATATGTATTCAGTGCCGTTTTATCGGGTATCAACATCACGTTCACGCACGTAGGCTTTAACAAAAAATAGATTCAAAGCGTAAATACACGCTTTAGCTCGTGGTGGCGCTTGTGAGATGCAGCTGACGCACGAGTCTACATGGAGCAGACAGCTGCATAGATTCCTTGTATGTGAACAACTTACTTGGCATTAAACCTTATTCCGATTCTGATTAAATCAACCATTACAGCAGTGGTCGTTGCAGACAAACCATGCGAAGATTTGCACTATATGATGCACTTTTCTAGTTTTCAGTGCAGTAGGTTTTACCATGTAGAGTGACATACAGAGGGAACTTTGATTAGGTGTGAAAGTTGTCAAAGACAAACTAAAACTGCTCTGACAATGACAAGAGAGGAGGTTGTCATGTCTGCTTATATTGCTAACACTGAATTACTGGTAATATAATTAGATTTTATATTGCTAAATATACTTTGTAATTCCACACATTATAATATCTATGACTCACAAGTCAACAGTCCCAGAACAGTCATGTCATTAAAGAGCAAGTCTCCCCATGCTATTGTAGCCCAGCTCTCCTTTAACATAATTCCTGAACATAAAATCCATGTGCTGTGACATAGGTGCATAATAACTCCTATAGAAATCCTCTAGAGCACTCTAGCCTAGTGATATACAGTACCTTCAGTTGCTATAAACAAACTCTGCTCTCTGATGCATGGCAGATAGAATTCACAGAATTGAATTCCCATACAACGTTCAACATGAATTGAAATGAACTAAACGTCAATACCTGCAAATAAAACTGTTTTGCGCGTATCATTTTCTAAACACTTCTTCCACTCAAGTCAAGTCCTTTATTCTGACAGGAGATAGATTCCGCTTTGAGCAGCCTCTGCATGAATGTGTATCGTTTAAACATTAATAAATCATTATCCTATTAGTATTAAGACATCAATATAATTGATACAAATAAACTCAAAGACTGGCATCCTCAATGCTATTTCTTTTTCTCCCAGAGTAAACAGTTAAAGTCTTCAGAGCTCTTTACAAGGAGTTTATTAACTAATTAATAACCTAATTGCAACAGAAACTAACACTGTTAATGCCAATTAGATCTTAATTTTGTTTTGCTGATGTATGGTAGAAAGAGGCTTTCAATCTTCTCTACCAAAGTGTCATTCAGCCTATTGATTGTGAGTATATCCAATTATTAGTATCATTTAAAGATGATATATGTTTTTTTTTTATAATGTTACTCACAGCACTTTTAAAGATGCATATCGTCTGCCAGGGATCATATTAGTCTGTAAAGGCTGCACACCCAGTGTATGCTACACTTACTGTAGGTGAGTCACAAGTTTTGATTAAGTGGTTTAGGGTTCTATCCCAGCATGCATTCATCAACAAGTAGGGAAGCAACCTGCCCCTCTGACCACTCTACCATAGGATTAATACAAAGTGAATGAATGAGCCCAGCCCACCACTAGCCAGCCAACAAGAAGGGTAAAAAGTGATAATGCGAGCCTCCTATGCAGTATCCAAGGACATATTGGACAAGAGGCGATAGCACCTATAAGCACCTGTGAATAAAGAATAATCAGTTCATCTTATCTGCATGTGTTTAGACTGTGGGAAGCAATTTGATCACCTGGAGAAAACCTGGATGAGATACATATGCAAATTCCTCGCAAAAGGCAGCAGCAGCAGCCCTGTGGCCTCCAGAACATTTTTGAGCACAAACTCCTGAACTCCTGAGCCACCCATGCTTTGCTAATACGGATAGAATGTCACATATACAGTTATGCGCCTATTAATACCAATGGAGCAAATTACAATATCCAGTTCAACTGGCTCACACAGCATTATGAACATCAGTAGGAAAACCAGTCAAACACGCAGAGAACATCCAAACAAAAAGTCAAGCAATCACATGGGCTTCTGAGTGAGACAGTACACATCAGAGGTGTAACCTCAAATAGGTAAATTCCAAATCAATAAATTGGTGTGTCTGTGTGTGTGAAGGAGGTTGGGGGTGTCAGAAGCTGACAAGACAGTAAACAGTAACACAGTGCTGAGGCGTGGCTGCTAATCTTTTTTCTTTCAATTAGTTTCTCAATTAGTTTTGTTTGAGAACATACCGCTGTTATGGGTAAAAAGCGGCACGATACGATGGAGGCTGCTGAATTATGACAAAACTAAAACAATACATAATAATACATACAACACCGTAGAACACCTGTCATTATGTGCTATATGCAAACTAAATAATTCCATGTGTCCTTATTCTTTGTCTGGCACGAACATCTTCCCAATTTCCAACCTTATACCCATGTATGAGTGATAGGGCTGTTGTGTCATAGCATTCACAGTATTTGCCAAAACTCTCTGCATGAATGTAGCATAGGAAATCAAGAGACAATGCACTGCAACTGAAGAGCATTTTGTTAAACCTTATTTTGGACCATCAATATGATTTGTGCAATTTGGTCAATGTGGCTTTTCAACTAAGCAGATGTCTTGGTAAGCTGCCAACTTCCTTAACCGCATACTAGAGCTTAAAATCCACAGTGGATTCACTCTCCATCACCTGACGGAGAGATTGAAGAAAGTGTTAAAGTTGGCACACAAAAGTTGAAATACTGAGCTATAACGACATTACCACCCATTGAACATGACCACACACCCTTCCCAAAGGAAGCCCATCCCAGAGCTCGGGCTGATTTCACGTGTTGGATTCTAAAAGCATTATAGATGGAGACAGGATATGTTTACTAAAACCCCTTTGGCATCGGATCAAATATTCATGAAGACAAATAGTATCCTGCCTGGTCTGCAACCACAGCATGTAATTCTTATGTTTGCCATCTGCACTGAAATAAGGGATTACAAGCTGTGACAGACCTAATTTAAGCCTGACATAGCACTACAGGGACAGTAGAAAGTTACAGTAACAACCGGAATGAGAAAAAGAGGTTGGACTGGATTGCAGTACTGTATATATGTCAAAGCGCAGTAGTTTCAGCGCACACGGAATATGCTGCCATGACAACAACCCTGAAGATCAAGGAATGTAGTTGGCTTTGTCTCGGAGAGTACAAGGTGACTTCTTTATGTTTCTGATAGTGGTTCAAGCTACAAGGTTCTAGTAGAGCGTTGACACTGGCTGATGGAGATGTAGAGTAAGATAAACAGCAACACAAATCCAGGGCTAACATAGGAGGATTGAGATTTTTCAATGCTAAGAATCTTATCATTCCACACTGGTGAAGATGAAAACGTTGCCTTGAGAGATATCTGCGTCTCCCAATCTGTGAAGAAAAGCTTTTACCTGTGAGTGAGCGCTTGCGACTGCAGGAGCTGCCACATCCAGCACATTCAGAGAATTGGGACCAAGCAGTAAGAGTGCAGTCATCCTTGCAAGGCACCCGGCACTTTCTGACCTGAGGGGGCAAAGGGCCAGCCCATCGCAGGCACTCTGTCAGATTGGCCGACTCACCGCTCTCCTCAACACAACTGACTCCTGCGAACACAGGGAGAGGCGAGGATGTCAGTGCAATTATACAGACAATGCACACATAACAGATCACATCTCACCAAGTTGACATTGAATCAATGGTGTGGTTTTAAATCTCCCTTGATATAATTTGATGGTTATTTGTGCTAGACTAAGCCTGATTTAAGCACATATTCATATCAACAGTTCGATTGAGCAGCAACAGGGAGGAGCAGGTCTATTCATTTATTTTATGTTTGGTTGAATGGTCTGACAAAGAAAAGGTAGCTACACAATTGAAATTGCATAATTCATAGCTTAAAGTATATCCCTGTGCAGCCTTCATGTTAAGCTCCAGTGAAATGCTAATTCAAAGTACAAGCGTAAAGACCAGTAAAAGCAAGACATTTATAATAACAGATTAATATGAACGCTAAATACTTTTGACACAATGATGTATACACTATTTAATTAGAGTATCTATTTCTGATACAGAAGAGGGATACAGACATCACTAACAAGTACTGTAGCTGCAATATGTGGCTGTGTGTGCAAAGAATAACTACTTAGAACACACTGCGGGACCAGATGGGTTATTTCTGTTACTAAACACCTGATGAAGCACTCAATTAACTTAACTTAACTTTTGATAACTTTGGAAAATACCCATATAATGCGTTTTTTGGAAATTATTTTATATATCTTACGTCAAAATAAAAACTGTCACAGAAGCAAGAAAAAGACAGAGGTAGCTGTGGTTAAGGAGAAACTATACATACTACACTTTGTATAGTAGTTTTGTATAGTACTAAATTCAATGAAGAGGAGGCAGAATCAATATGTGAGGTACATCAGAAGCAGTACATAATAAAGCAAAAGCTTGCATTGAAAACTTTCAAATTGTTCTTCGAAACAAAAAAGAAACCTTAACTGTGTGTGTCATATCTTACAAAAACAAGTGAGCATGTAATTCCCCCAAGAATGATGTAGTCTGTAGAAAGATGCTTCATTGCTTTATGTTTTTTTATTTATTTTTTTATTAAACTGGATGAATATCCTTTCAGAGATGGAAATATAGCTATTAAGATTTTTTGTTGTTGTTATTATTGCATTGCCGGTTGTTTTTAATATGACAGAATATTGAGCAATACATACAATTTTCGTTTTGTATTGTAATAATCTACCCAACTGTCTATCAAACATAAGCTCCCATTTGATGTCTTAAAGGCTGGTATTATTTTTGACAAAGACTGAATAATAGCTTTGTACTGCATCTCTGCATTTAAGTTAAAATGTTTATATGTTCACACAACTGTCTTAAGACAAATACATATCTTAAAGCTGTGTCACAGAAACCATTCGGAAATCAAAAAATCATTAGTATGCAGGCGCTCCGAAATCCAACCATCTATTCTACAGAGGGAACCTGTGGTGTAAGAAGTACATTTATAGTTAGTATTCATGAAATATGGTCCTCAAGAACACCAAATGTCATGTGTGTGCAGGATGTGAATAGTGATAGTGATGTCGGGAATGAAGAGCCACACTTAATTCAAACACTCCCCAGATGAAGACATTTGAATTACAATAATCAGCAGACCCACAAGGTGGCAAAGGAATAACTTCCCTAATTTCAAACACTAATATTTCAGTCTGCATTGAACCTAGCAGTTTGCAGTGAGTGTCAGATCAGTGGCTCAGCCCTGGCTAAGACGGAAGCAGCACACACACACGAGGAACCTCAAACATAGCGATAAGCCTGTACTGAGTTAATACACATACATGAAATAAGAAGAAAAACAAAGAACAAATGAGTCGGTGTGTGGACGCTCCTGCAGAGGCTGCTGGCTGAGGAGAGAGAGGGAGGTGCAGCAAGGGATTTTTGTTTTGGTAGCTTTTTAATGTGCCACTGATTAGACAGGAGCAGTTGATTGGATTGTAGCTTTACTTTAAAAAAAATAAATTGGAGCAGATAGACACTACAGAAGACACGGCAATGTCCACAGTGAAGGAAACCTCTGATACCGCCAGCGCCTCAACATCTCTGAAGATTCACTGATATACAAACATGCCTTCAAACATCCATTTTATTGATTTCTATTTGACTTTTAAATTTTGCCCTCTGACAAAAACTGCTGGGTTTCTACATGTCAGCTGAGAATGTGTGGGAGGGTCATTTACATACAAGGCCTCTACAAAGGCATGGCAAGGGAGATGATAGCTTTGACTAAAGTGTGTTTATGTAACAGTCGCAATCAAAGCGATAAAAAAACAACATTTTATTTTGAAATGTAGGTGTTCAGATTAGAGTGATAATACGATGATGACCCTTCAAAGGTGAATCTTATTTTCTCTTTAACGAACCGGTTTGATAAACAACTAATCATCAACAGCTGCTGCAGTGTTAGTCCAATTACCACAAGTCTAGGAATAATTCTATGCCCGTGTTGGAATTCCATTGTGTCCATTTACCTTGAATGGTGTTCCCTCTACTCCACCAGTGACAACCTCACCCCCAGCATCTTTATCAACAAAGCCCAGAACTGGCATTTATGATTTTGAACTGGGAGGCATCCATTTTTAACATAATTATTACAGCCTCTGGTTGCCGAAGCCCATTTGTGTGGCCTTTCACATCATCTCCTCTCACAAATGCAAAAAAAAATTTCTTATAGTATCTCCGCCACTGACAGGTTTCACATTTAATTATACAGTTACTGAGAAAGGTGAACACTTTTGAGGGCCAGTTGAAAGGACAAGCTTTGAAGCGGCTTGACACTCTCCAGATTCTTTAAAATCTTTTCTGTGGCAATGTTGTAGGCTTTATGGAGGATCCTTTAAAAAAATAAAATAAAATGAATCATGTTTCCTTTCAATCAGAACATGTTGCATTTACTATAATTACTTTTAATACTAGATCTTGTATCCACTTAAAAACCCTCCCATCAAAGAATCTTTATGTTGAAGATGAACTGCTTGCATAATGTTTGTCTATGTGACGCCTTGTGAAGAGTGATGTGGTGCGGATTCACCATGGCCGTTAAGTCACATTTTTCCTGCAGCAAAAGATCATTAACAAGACTCATTTTCTATTAAATAATTCCTCAAAACAGTTCCAGTTCTACTCACGGAGTGATATAACACATCCAGCTGGTTACGAGTCACAAGTTGGCCAAACTTAGTCACAGTGAGTTGTAGTTACTGTAAAAATCCATTAGTGCATTGCTCACTCCAAGTTACCAGCTAAAACTTAATACAAACCTTCCAGGGTTGCCTGCTCTATTGAGTGGAAGATTTCCTTTTGGCAAGGTTAGGATTCATCTTATCAAATCTTATCTTATTTAGTAATAGCTCTTATCTGTGACCTCCAGCATGTCAGATCAGCGTCTGTACCATGACCCTCACCTCACCTGGTCAGACATTTGCATTTATTCAACATGCAGGCTTGCATCCCACATGGGGCCAGACACACTGAGGTGGGAGGAAGTATTTAGTCAAGCCAAGGGCATATTGGCTTTGTAAACCACAAACCCAGTAGGATGCTTGTGCCTGAAATCTGGTCCTGATTCTAACCTTACAGTACATGCCTGAGCCAATGTTCAACAATCTGACTGACTGTGCTGAAAATCCCTGGTTGCTAATTTGACTGTTCTGTAAGTGCTATTTGAATGTTTCATCATCACTTGCCAACTGCCAGTTTCCCAGGGCTGTATAGTGTTCCTACTCAAGCTTCCAATTTCCAACCAACACTCATGTACAGTAATTCTCCCAGCGAAGCCAACCTGGCAACCAGAATGATGCTTACCTCAAGAAATATAAAAGAGGTTTCAACAATGGCTGTGTGCCTGGTGTTGCCTCTCAGTTAATGTTAGTTCAGCCAGAATGTCACTGATGATGCAAAATACAAAAACTACTTGTAATGTAAGTGTATGTAAGTAGGCATATTTGTAATTAAAAGAAGAATTTGGCATGTTTTTATATGGATGTCCAATCAATGTTGATGGTAAATGTAGTCGTTTGAAGCAATAACTTCCTCAGTGCCTGTTCTCCTGATGCAGAATCTGTTGCACTTCCTGCATCCAGCAGCATCATGTTCAATTGTGTGAATAAAGTCCATAGAAAAAAAACTAAAACAGAACTTCTTTCTTCATTGCAAATTGGTTACGTTCTGTTTATATGTCCATGGTTATGGTACCAACGCAAATGAAATGCTGTTATTCAGAGATATTTGGGCACAGGCTTATACAAAAAAAAAAATCTAAAATCAATGGAAACAGGTGAATACAAATGTAGATGTGCACTGAGGAGTGAGGTGAGCTGAAAATGTTAGAACTTGATGAACAGTTTGAAGTTATCTTGAGTTGTATAACTCTGTGAATGTACAAAGGCAGGAGCAAAAAATAGACGGCCTCAAAGAAATCTCGGGAAACTGAGTTTCTAGTAACTTCTAAAATCAGCCTGTGTGAGATGAGTCACCGCAAATGTCTTCGCAGTCAGAGGGCAAACATTTCCATTGGCTGTCTGTGACCAAAAGACAGACACTTAATTACACTACAGTGTTAATAGGCAGGAATACATCTTCATCATGCTTTACCATGCAACACTGAAGGCTAGGACAAGGATCATAGGGAACAAAGTATGCTGACATTTTGATAAGTGAGTGAAGTCATTATTCTCAATTAAATCATTTGTAAATGTTTTATTCATATAATAAGTAATCTTATAGCTATTTAAAAATCAGTGTATTCCTCCATTCATATATTCTCGATACAGCTAGTCCTTTATTGGGGGGGGGGGGGGCAGAGTTGATCACGGCTAACATTGGACAATAGGCGTGGTTTATTATTATGTGATACATGCTTTATTAATTAATTTAATAAATGTTTTATTATAAAATAATATTAATGAAAGTACGGCAGATGTAAATGCACCACTGACTTTTTAGTGCTAAATATATAACATTTGTTCATTTATGGCTATAACAATATCAAATATACATGTGTAGACTTAAGTTTATGGACTTAGACATGAGTCACCACAAGATGCTACTGAAGAAAAATGCAGAGTATGACCTATATTTTGCAGTGGAACAGGATGAATGTCTGACTTGATAATGCCGCACAACCTGCTTTTTCATATTCAGCTTCTCAATGAAGAGAGATATCTGAAGAAGATACCATCTCGCACACCCTTCCCACAGGATGTGAATACTGAAACTACATTGACTATGAACTGCATGGAAAATAACACAATATTATGAGTGTTACTGGAATTTATGTTAAGGAAATCTGAATTTCAAACAGCAAAAGAGAAAAGCGAGAGGTTCTCCAAAAGCGAAAACAGAATATGAATAAAGCATAATGTGAAATTGGACTTCATTACATGCAAACTGCAAGAGTTACTACATGAACACAATAAAAATAAATAAAGCTGCATCTTTACAGTGTCATCAGTAGTAGAATTATCTAAATCAGATTGTATTGTACATTCTGAGTGTGGGTGGAGGATAGCATATAAAGAGCTCTCTCAGGGCCGCATCATTAAATGCCCTTGGAAAATATAATTAAGAAACTCCTGCTATAACTTGCTGTCATTAAATCTTTGATATGCCCTTATCCAATGGTCCTATCCCCTGAATACAGCCATATTCCCAGTTATTGTGTCCTAATTATGCCTCAATGTGACATTTATATGTCTTTTTCATTGAATTGGTTCAGCCATCCGCTGAAAAAAGTCAACCCTGGATAAATTCTTTGTTGCTGCAAATCTATATTTCAATTTAGTACTTCTTCAGACTGCGAATTCCGAACCCATACTTCAGTTTTTGAAATGTCACAGGTATTTAACTTAGTCATTTTCTAATCATATTCAAATAGGAAGCTCTAAAGGTCAATGAGGCTTGCTCTTAACCTGAGAACACTACAGACAGTTTTCCACATCCTCGCCCAAAAGTCATGGAAATTCACTTGAGAAATGTCAGTCATATTTTTACTGCCAAGTAAAAGTGAGAAACAGTGAGAGCAGAAATGCTAGAAAGTTCTCAAGGCAGCACAGTAAGCCCCT
Source organism: Bovichtus variegatus (assembly GCA_943593645.1). Lineage (NCBI taxonomy): Eukaryota > Metazoa > Chordata > Actinopteri > Perciformes > Bovichtidae > Bovichtus > Bovichtus variegatus. Next base: position 7,304,195 of record CALSCE010010700.1, read on the forward strand.
GAAAACTTCACTTGAATCACACCAATAAATTAGATAGAACAGCCAGTTTCTGGGATTTATTGGGACATTTTGCTCTCCATTAAACGAGACTGAAATGATCCAATTAACACTCTGGCTCTTTAACGATTTGGGCCAGTGGCAGTCGCTTTCACAACTCCACGAAGCTTTTTGTGAAGGACAGTAAACAGGAATCTGCGGAGTCCAAAAATCGCACAACACATTCACACACTGACATTTACACACACAATTAGATTAGGGGAGATAATCACAGGGATACAATACAATACTTGATACAATATGTGATATACTGCCAACAGTAATGATTATATTAAGATACGGGCAATATAGGGCATAATGCAGACAAACGTCAACAACACATCATAATAAGTTATATGACAAAAGAGGAAAATGTCCCCATAATGGAAAACATTTATTTTTCATTAAGCTGGAAACGTGTCATGCACAGCAGTGTAGCGTGGCATTAGTTTCACACAGTGCTACAGAAGAAAAGAAAAATATGTTCCAGAGTTTAAATGTCAGCAGCAAATTCAAAATAGCTAATTATATTAGCCACTATATCAATAACATATCCAGATAGATTATTCAGTGCAGGTGCTAATTTATCACAAACAATTATAAAAATAGCAAATTGTGATATATGTACCAGTATATTAATTAGATTATATTACTATATATTGCAAATCGACTGTATGTATTTATGTTGCACACAAAGCATTGACTACAGCATGTACAGCCTGAGCTATTTTTGTCCCTGATTATCACTTACTACATTTTCTGTGTGAAAATGTGGCAAACATATCTGCAGAATAAATGCACAAAAATAAGTGACAATTTACAAATACATCTACAGTGCACCTTATGTGGCAATATGTTGCTGGGAAAAGAGACATTTGTACAAATGGTGCATTCATTTGTAGAAATAAGAACATTTGTTTAAAAATGTGTCTAAATATTTGTATCCATTTTGGAGGAACCAAGGTTCACTTAAAACTGTTCACAAGTCACACATTTTATTTCTGGTAATTAGGAATCATTTCTGTTTACGGCTTTGTTCTTATTCTGTTACATTATTAATGGATTGTGTTCTCTGAGTTTATTTTTCACTGCTAATTTGCGCACTATAAATCGCAGAGCTCTCTAAAAGTCAGACTTTATGACACCGGAACTCTCCAACCATGAAGTACATATTAATCATTTCATCAAAAACTTCTATTGGAAGGGCACTGTTGTATGGGCCAAACAAGTTTTTAAACATTATTGTGTGAGTCCATTTACACGTCTGTATGTATTGCGTGTAACAGAGCTGATTGTTTCTTTCAACCTGCTGCGAAGATGTGCTCGTGGCCATCTGACTTTCTGCATTCATTAATAAGCAAACAGTGCTGTGATGAGATCATCAAGACAACAGACGGAAAGGTTCATCTCGTTACACTCTCTGGACAAATTGCCTCCATCTTTTATGTTTCCATCACTTGCTTGTTAAAGGAGCAGTTCTGAAAAGGGCTATTAGGTCTCATTAAATAAGGATAGTAAAGAGATGGAGGAGCAAAGCTTAAAATGGTGATAGCGCAGCAGCTGACAAGTGGAGAGAATATAAGACGAAAGAAGAGAAAAACACTTGCCTCTTGTCTCTAAACCATTTCCACAGGCTTCTCCTGGTCCAGATAATCCACGCCGAACAGAATCTGGAACCAAATTACAACTGTGCCACTTGAGTGTCCTCCAACTGCATGGAAACACAAAGACAGGCAGACTTTGGGATGGCAGTGCGTTATCGGAGCTTCATCTACACAGCAGGTAATGCTTTCCCCTTCTTCTGTGTTCGGTTTGTAATTGGTGATGTAGACCACATACAGCCATCATGCAACCTCTATATAGACGGGGAAAACAGAAATGTGTCATGCAGAAATCAAAAGAAAAACAAAAGTATAACACACACACACACACACACACACACACACACACACACACACACACA